>BTPG01000002.1:106881394-106926394 GCA_036245525.1 Semisulcospira habei | reverse complement strand
GTCAGACCTCCTCCCTTCTCTTTACCCCACCTCCTCCCCCGTCCCCTGGCGAGACACTTCAACGGGATGTGCTTCTGGGCCAGTCATCCGTTACCCTCGTAGCCAGTCCTATCGTCTTGTACACAGCATCCGTCAGTGACCTCACCCAAGAGGGCGTGTCCTCGGCCGGGGCTCCGGTCGCCTGCACTGAGGAGGGCACTGCTAGCTGTGAACTAGCTACTGGGTGCAGCGATTCAAAGCCTACCATCAGCCTGCTAATGCCCCGACTTGCTGCTGTCGAGTCCCTGCAACAGGAGTTGTATCATCTCCAATCTATAACGCATGAAAGACTGGACCAGTTAGAAAACCGAGTGCGTGAAATCTCAGTAACGGTAGCCAGTGATCTGCAGATGTCTGAGTCCTTTGTACGCAACAAACTTTCTCAGTTACAGGACCAGCTGACCGAGCTGTCTGACTCTCACTGCCACCTACACGACACACTGCAGGGCCTTAACTCTGCGCATGACAGTGACATCAACTTCATCCATGACGTGCGTGGTCACGTGGAAAGATTGGAAGCTGTAGTCCCTAGCCACAAACTTGCTCAGCCCAACAATCAGCTCAACGAGTCAGTGCCTGAGGAAACGCCTGCCCCTCACCCTCTCACTGACGGCGCTAAGGGGATTACCGACGGTGGTGGTGTAAACCCTGCTACCGCAGGTCACGGTGAAGTGATCCCGGTAAGGATTACCCCTCCGAAAAACGTCAGCTCGTCAAGTACCCGGAAGGATCATGCCTCTGGCGGTCTGCTGATAACGGTCCACGCGCCCCCGAAAGAGGCTGAGAAGCAAGCGGAGATCAGCGGTGCAGGTGAACGTGACCATGCTGAGAGGAACGGTAATCGGATTAAAGGCGTAAAACCACAAACCCTCATCCGCCCTCCTCCAAGCGAAGAGATCCTCACACATCATGTCATGTCAACACTCGTTATAGGATGCTCTGTCCTGCGTAACGTGAAGGGAGAAAAAATGACAATGTGCCAGGGTGAGAGGGTGCAGGTCATTTCTGTGTCGGGCCTGCAAACCTCCCACCTGACTGACTGGTGCATAAAGCAGGCGCCGTCACCCCGCGTCCAACTGGTCACCTTCCACGTGGGGGTGAACGACTGTAAGCAGCGGGAGATCACCAGCCAGCAGTGGGAAAAGCTGGTTACAGCCTGCATAACGGCGTTCCCCAAAGCACGAGTCCAGGCCTCTTCCATCATGCCTGCAGGGCAGGGAAGAAATTCTGGTTTAAATCAGCGTATCTTCCCGTCCAACGCCAACCTGTGCCACGTGGCGAAGAAGCTGGGCGCTACCTTTATAGACAACACCGGCATCTTTCACACGGCAAATGGTCTACCTCGCAAGGCGCTGTACCGGGTGGACAACAATGGCCGGCTTGACCCTATCCACCCGTCCCACGTGGGCACGCGGAGGCTGGCCGGTAACATCAAATACGGCGGCGACGATGGCCACCGAACAACCTCTCAACGGGACGCTACATCTCCTAATGTAACAACCGCTAAGCAGCTTTACTCAGACATTGCTGCGGGGCGGGCACCGGTGGGCTTGTCATCCGCTGTTCAGAAGCACCCAGCAGCCAAAACAGCGATGCCCACAACAGGAGCAAAATGAGCTACAGCAGCAGCAACTGCAACTAGAACAGCGTCAACCTCCGCAACAGCAACAACAGGAACCACAAGAGCAGCACGACCTACAACTACAGCCCATTCAGGAGCATCAAGATACATCAGTTGTTGCCCCCGACTGGCTGCAGCAACAGCAACTGATGTTTCCGCCTGTGACACCGTGGCAGTACCAACCTCTCCCTAGCGGTGCTCATTGGACTAATCACCCATCTTCCGTTTACCAGCAACCAGGAAATGGAACGTATGTCCCGTACTACCCGAGCTACCCAGCGTCCATTATCGGTGGCGCCCAGTGGGCGCAGTTTGTGAATGGTGTGCGTGCGTACTAGGCTAGGCTGTGCAGTCGTACATTATTCCCTACTCACTACTCACTAACAAGTGTGTTGGAGTGTGCATTTATCTCCTGTGCCCACCTGTGAGTACACTAGGTAATCTCGTTGGGCCTATCTGCATTCTTTGTTGATCAACAGTGTGTTGTTGCCGCTATAGTTACAACTTCGTGGAGTTCGGGATTCTTCTTCTTTTTTTTTTTTGTTGTTGAAATTTTGACAGTTGTTGTTGCCGCTACAACGGAAAATACAAGGTGTTCTCCGCTGCAGCGGTAAACAAAATCAACTGAATAACTATATACTTTGTGGATCGGATATTACCGCATTGTGCCAGCAGTGTGTTGCTTGCTGCTACAACAGAGAATACAAGGTGTTCTCCGCTGTAACGGTAGACAATTAACCATTTACTTCCTTGTGGAAATCATTCTACATGTGCCAGCAGCGGAAAATTCAAGGTGTTGTCCGTGTAACGGTTAACAATTACGGCCTCTCATCCATATCTTTGGATTAGTCGTGAGGAAATCGTGTGATAGCATTCAGATCCACACCCACTGTGTGCCTGGTCTTATCAACGCATTTCACTTTCAGGGCTTTTTTTTTTTTTTTTTCCCTAGTGTTCTGCTGACCAGAACACTCTTTTCACGTGTGACGTCTGATAAGTGCGCTACACCACAGTCACTATTTAGACAGCTTGCGCAGCATTAATACGTGGATACACTATTAATCAAAAGCGATCTTCATTTGATAACGCTGTGTTGGACACCATTTGTGACGTTTGATACGAGGTGCTATAACTTCAGCCGCGCTTTACTGCATTGAGACTTTCTTCCTTATTCCCTCTGTTTATATTTTTTGTATTGTGTTGCATTTCATTTGGGAGAGTTAGAATTCAACATGACCCATAATGCTCAGACACACGGAAGCCTTCAAACTGGTCACTTGAACATCTATCATCTTTTTAACAAGGTGGCCGATTTGAATGTTTTTCTAAACTCGTCTGAACCATTCCACCTGTTTGGTCTTAGTGAGACGCGACTTAACTCCGACATAAGCGATGAAGCCGTTCACATACCTAACTTTAGCATCACTCGACGTGACCCTCGTGTACTTGGTCAGACTGGGCTTGCCGTTTACATCCATAACTCAGTCCAACATTTAGTAAAAAGGCGGGAGGACATAGAAACTCCGGAAGTTGAGTGCATTTGGTTGGAATTTAGGGCTCCAAAAACTAAACCCGTCTTCATCGGCTTTTGTTATCGTAACCCATCAGCCAAGTTTGAATGGTACGACGATTTCTTGCATGCAGTAGTTGGCTTACCTAACTGTGATGCGTTGCTACTAGGCGACTTTAACATAGATATGTTGAAGCCCCATACCGCGTGGGATTGCATCACCACACAAACCGGCTTAGAACAATTAGTTTCGGCCCCTACTAGGATCACAAAAACAACCGCAACACTCATTGATCACATTTACACCAACCGTCCCCTTAGTGTGTTCAATGTTAGTGTTCCTGACCTCAGCATCAGTGATCACTTTCCTACTGTGTGTTCCTGGTCAACAAAACTGCCAGTGCATCGTAAGAACGGGCACACAACTATAACGTACCTCTCATTTAAACAGTTTAATCAGTCTGCTTTTCTAGCAGACCTTGATCAAACACCATTTAATGTCGTTAATAACGAAACTGACCCTGAAAAGGCTCTGACTGTTTGGTATCGACTCTTTACAAGAGTACTTAACAAACACGCCCCTTTACGGCAAAAGCGGGTAAAAAACCACACGTTACCGCCTTGGCTAACGCAAGGAATAATTGAAGCTATGAAATTGAGAAATGACTTAAGAAGACACAAGCTATTTAACGAATACAAAAAACAACGTAACCGTGTCAAATCTATGGTACGCAGGGCTCAAAAGTCTCTCTTTGAACGAATGATTAAAGAAGACAGAGATACTGCCGCACTCTGGCGCGCGGTTAATCTCGTCACCCGAGGTAACAGCAAGAAATCGTCAGCCATTCCTTCTAGTATTACTGCAGACACCTTTAACAAACATTTCTTGTCTGTTGCCGAGTCAATCATACCCTCAAGCGGAAACGCGTCTTGCACATGCCCGGAGGCCCTGCTTAACTTCTGTAAGCAGAAGACTAAGGACACACACCCCTTCTCTATACCGCCTCTAGCTGTGTATGAAGTAGGAAAACTGATCGGGTCACTGAAAAACAAAAAATCATCGGGACCTGACGAGATCAGTCCTAAAATCCTGAAACTGTCTCTTCCCTATACGGTAGAATCGTTAACGTATATTTATAACTTATGCATCCAACAAAATATATTTCCATCAGAACTGAAGCAAGCCAAGGTTATCCCTTTGCCTAAATCAAAAGATCTCTCTGATGTTAATAACTATAGACCCATCTCAATATTATCCAGCCTTTCCAAACCTCTTGAAAGACACGTGCACAAACACCTTTATCAATATTTGGAGAGTCGCAGTCTATTTCACGTATTTCAGTCCGGCTTTCGCCCCAAGCATTCTTGCCACACGGCACTAACAAGACTTATTGATGCGTGGCTAGCATCCATAAATAACTCCCAAATAACTGGGTCGATCTTTATTGAGTTTTAAGAAAGCTTTTGACCTTGTAAATCATAACATTCTTTTGTCAAAACTTCAAGCATATCTCTGCAATGCAGATGCTGTCTCATTGTTCACTTCATATTTAAGCGGAAGGAAGCAAAGAGTACTGGTAAATGGATCCTACTCCTCGTATGGTCTCGTCAAAAGCGGCGTGCCTCAGGGCTCTGTCCTCGGGCCATTGCTGTTCTGCATATTTATCAATGACCTTCCACTGCATATTAGTTGCAGCGATATTTCTTGTGACATGTTTGCTGACGACTGCACACTACACACTCCTCACAAAAATGTAGCTGCAATTAACATGCGTCTGCAGGAAAGCCTGCGTGAGGTCACCGACTGGTGTCATTCCAACTCCATGTCCCTGAATCCGTCAAAAACAGAATGCATGGTTATAACCACACGTCAAAAGCACCAGCTATGCCCGCTCTCTCTTAGTGTGTCTATAAACGGCAGCCCAATTGAGCAAGTATCACACCACCGCCTCTTGGGGGTCACTATAGATGATCAGCTTAAATGGCAACTGCATATTAATAATGTGTGCAAAAGGGTTTCCAGAAGCCTGTATATGTTGTCAAAATTGAAAACAATTACTGACACAGATACGCGTCTTCTTTTCTACAATGCTCATGTCAAGTCGCACATAGACTATGCATCAACAGTGTGGGATGGTTCTAGTGATGTACATTTGAAGAGGCTGAACTCCCTACATAGGAGAGCTGCTAAGCTTATATTTCCCGATCCCGAACTCTCAACTGACGAAAAGCTTAAAACTTTAAAAATTCTCCCTCTATCCCATCACTTTCAGTTCAACAAAGGTGTATTGATGTACAAGCTGTACACGCAATCATGTCCACTGTACTTGAGTTCTTTTTTCTCAGAACGGACATCTGTAGCTTCTAGACATGGACAACAATTCAAAGTACCCCTGCCGCGTATTGATTTATTCAAAACCAGCTTGTCATTCTCTGGAAGTTCATTCTGGAATTCTATTCCTGCAGAAATCAGAAACGCAAAGACGCTCACCTCATATAGGGACAGCCTCTTCAAACACCTAGAATCTCTGACGTAATCTAACCATTACAGTATTTGGATAACTTGCACGTGTGTTCAGATGTGTACATGTGCGTGTGTGTGAGTTTGTGTGTGTATGTGTGTGTGTGTGTATGTGTGTGTATGTGTGCGAGAGAGAGAGAGAGAGAGAGAGAGAGAGAGAGAGAGAGAGAGAGAGAGAGAGAGAGAGAGAGAGAGAGAGAGAGAGAGAGAGAGAGAGAGAGAGAGAGAGAGAGAGAGAGAGAGAGAGAGAGAGAGTCCCTTTTTCCCATAGCCGTACCATAATATTTGAATGCCAAAGAGTACATTGAATACTGCATGTACTGTTTATAATGTTTTTGCCTTCATATGTGTGTGCTCGATATGTTGGGCGCGCACTCGCGTATGTGTGTGTGTGTGTGTGTGTGTGTGTGTGTGTGTGTGTGTGTGTGTGTGTGTACTGTATGTGTGACTCTGTGTGTGTGTGTGTGTGTGTGTGTGCGCGCGCGCGCGTGCATGCATGCTGTGTGTGTGTGTGTGTGTATGTGTGTGTGTGTCGGCGTGAGAGAGAGAGAGAGAGAGGGGGGTGGGGTAGGGTGGGGAGAGAGAGATAGCACCTGCATACATATTTGCCCTTGCTGTATGAACTTTAATGTACTTAATGATTTTTTGTTTATTGCTTTACTTTTTTGCATTTTTACTCATTTTATATTTTTGTGCGTACGCGTATGCGGGTAGGTATGTCTGGAGTGCGTGTCCGAGAGCGTGTGTTTGTTTTTGTGCGTATGTGCCTGAGTGCGTGCGTGTGTAAGTGTGTGTGTGTGTGTGTGTGTGTGTGTGTGTGTGTGTGAGTGTTCGTGCGTGTGTGCATGCGTACTGAATTGCGGTGTACATGAGTGTGTGTGTCAGTGTGTGTGTGTGTGTGTGTGTGTGTGTGCGTGCGTGCATGCGCGAGTTGTGATGTGCATGCGTGCGTACCTGAGTGCGTGTGTGGGTATGTGTGTGTGTATGTGCGTGGTGCGTGCGTGCGTGAGCGAATGCATGCATGCAGCAGTGTGTGGTATGTGTATGTTTACATGTCTATGTCACTTATGTAGTAGATGTAGCAACGGCAAGTTTGAAAACTGGTCCTGTTACCAATAACTTCTACCGGCGGTTGGAAAATAAAGGTTCATTGTTCATTGTTCATTGTTCTCTCTCTCTCTCTCTCTCTCTCTCTCTCTCTCTCTCTCTCTCTCTCTCTCTCTCTCTCTCTCTCTCTCTCTCTCTCTCTCTCTCTCTCTCTCTCTCTCTCTCTTTCGTTGTTGTCCTGGGGCGATCTGGTTCGTCGTTCCCCTCAGGAGATTTTGTCCGGGTTTGACGCCTTTTTCTGGTCATTCTGACTAGTGTGTGCCGGCAGTTTTTAACAACATTGTCGGAGCTCAGTTATATTTGGCTCTATGGGTCGCCATCTTTCTCCCTGTGTGCATGATCGACTGATGAGGAAGAGGTAGGTAGGAAACAAGTATTAGTAAGAGACAGAACTGTCCACAATAACCTTATGTGACTACTGACGTACGCTATAACGTACGTCCCTTTTGTCGCCTGTGAAGTCTATTAAAAAAGGGACTTTGTTATAGCATTTTAACAAATTTGGGGTCGGGGGGGGGGGGAGTTCCATTGGCTCGCGGACCCCCCCCCCCCCCCCCCCCCACCTGGTCCACCCCTGGTGATCTTCACAGGCTGACCGGCGGCCAACGCCGGGCTCGACACTGACTCCAAACCCGACAATAACCACTGCGCCATCGTCAATTCAATCGTTTGTGCCAAGCGGAATAACTCTTCACCGGCGTCTTACTTCCGGGGACAAATCCCTCTCGTTGGCACATCAACACAGCTGTTCTCTGTTACTCTGCCAAAATGCCGGTAAGGTATGGTTCCTGTTCCTTTGTGGCTGAGAGAGTACTGATGCAGACAAAATCGTGGAAATGTACATTGAGTTATGCCATCGCAAAATGTTTACAGGTCGTTTAGAAACTTAATGTGTTTTATCCTCCCAAGCAAACCTGAAGTTTGAGTTCTTCCCAACACAATGGTGTTCCCACAAATGTGATTTTATGATGAAACGTCAACGTCTTTAGATCTGAGATGCGGTTATCAACTGGAAGGTTGAAAAGAATCTGGAGCAGAGCCAGCGGACATTGCTTATTTTCTCTTCTCACAAACCAGATAGGTGAGGCTAGCGCTGGCAGAATTATTATTTTCTCTTGCAATAGGTTTAGTTACTCAACTGGAAGAAAGTAAAACAAAAGCCTGAGTTATGTTTTGTAACTCTGCTCAAATATTCATAATATTTGAGTGGAGTGACATGACTCGGGCAATTATTTTAAATTTTATTACAGTAACTATACCGTGTAAGAAGAGAACGAACGAACGAAACTTTATTTTCCAAGGATTGAAATATTAGGCGCGCAGGCCTTTCTTACAATCTGTCCTCGCTAAGCTACTTAAGGAACACCAACCAAACAACAAAAACTAACTAATAATAAACGCCACACACAAGCATACACACACGCACACATATACATGTACTCGTGCACATGCGCACTTTTGTACATACACTCGTACACACGTACGTGCGCACATAATTATCTAACATATAAGTTAATAAGTAGGTATGATATTTTGTGTAAGTTAGAAAACTGAACAAACAATTTGGAGGCTAGATGAAAAAAAAAATTAAAAACATGAAGCGTATTATGTCGAAAAACAAAGAAGAAGAAAGGATCAGCATAACGATGTCTTAGAAAGGTAATCATGTACTCTACTTTCAGAGAGAGGGACGTGGTTTGTTGAGTAGTGGGAGGAAGTGAATTCCATAAAAGAGCACCTGAATAAGACAGGCTAGATTTGAACAGGTCTATATGGGGCCTTTTTATAGAGAGACTGTTCCTGGAGGTGCTGTATTTTTTTTCATTTGGCAAAAAAAGCCTAGATAAGTAAGGTGGAGCTTTCCCGTTAAGAATTTTGCGCATCAGTACACATTTGTTTAGTGCGAGGTGCTTAACCAGAGGGAGAAGTCCGATGGCCTGCAGCTTGGCATCAGTGGATAAAGACGGATCAGGGAGGATAAGCTTAGCAGCGCGCTTGTATAATGAGTTTATCTTGAAGTGATTTTCACTGCAGCCATCCCATATTGTTGAGGCATAATCAATGTGTGGTTTAATGTAGGCATTAAAAAATAGTTTGCGCATCTTAAGGTCAATGATCGTTTTAAGTTTGGAAAGTAGAAACTTGGACAAATGTTTTCTCATATAATATAGGTGGTTATGCCAGCTTAGATCATCATCTATTAAATTACTCCAAGCAGGCGGTGTTGACTGACCTGCTCAACTGAGATGGAGTCCAAAGAAAGGTTGAGTGATGGAGGTTTGAGCTGATGTTTCTGGCGGGTTGTGATAAGCTTGCTTTTTGTTTTTGTGGGATTTACAAACATGCGATTTTCATTACACCACCGAGAGACTTCATGAAGACTCTCTTGAAGATTATTTGCAATTTCAGGCACAGTTTTACCAGCGGAATGTAATGTTGAGTCGTCGGCAAACATGTCACACTCAGTCTCACTACACGTTACATGTAACGGTAGATCGTTAACGAAGATACAAAACAGTAGTGGGCCTAAAATAGACCCCTGGGGCACTCCATACTCCACAAATTGTTCAGAAGAACATTTTCCATTGACGTAGACTGTTTGTGTTCTTTTTGTAAGATAGGAGTTCAGAAACGAAAGAGCTGAGGGGCTCTTTTTATTTAAGTAGGTGGCAAGCTTTTTCAGTAAGATGGTATGATCGATAAGATCAAACGCTTTTCTTAGATCCAAGAAGACAGCACCAGCCATTTTATTATCATTTATGCTGTTAACCCACGAATTTACTATTCGTGCAAGTGCAGTGTGGCATGAATGCTTGGGACGAAAACCTGACTGGTAATGATATAATACTTTATTAATAGGGACCATTTTTCAAGAAATTCCAGAAGATGTTTGTGAACATGCTTTTCCAGAGGCTTTGAGAGGACTGATAGAAGGGAAATGGGGTGAAAGTTATTAATTTCAGAAGAATCGTTTGCTTTATGAACAGGCACTATTTTTGATTTTTTGAAAGCTGCTGGGAAGAGATTTTTTGTATACATAGGAATAAATGTATGTAAGAGGTTCCACTATGTATGGTTGCGACAGGTCAAGGATATCCATTGATACCATCACTGCCCGGAGACGTTTTCTTTTTTAGGATAGAAATGTATTTGCCTACCTCGTGTACAGCAATATCAGGGATGACGAAAATATCATCTGAGGACAATCTTTGCTTACAGAACTTAGTTAGCTTTTCTGGTGTGGAATATATCGACTGATTCAACTGATTGCGATTGTGAGAACTGAGTAAGTCTTTGGGGGCTGATAGAAAGTGGTTATTAAACTCCTCAGCGGAGAGGTTTTCTGGAATGGTATTGCACTGTTTACGCTTGTTGTTGGTAAGCGTATTAAGTGCTGTCCAGATAGAGGAAGGGTTTCTGTCTTCTTCGACTGTTTTGGTTACAAACGATCTCTGCGCCTCTCTAATTAAGTACTTAACTTTATTTCGCAATCTTTTAAATTCATGAAAGTTCTTTTCTTTCTTAGCCTTATTTCTATCATCCATTGCTTGTTTGATTTCGTCGGTTATCCATGAGGGAGGCTGGCGGGATCGGACTCGCTTTCTTCTTACTGGCGCATGTTTGTTTAGCACCCCTAGGAACAGATCAAGTAAGAGAGAGACAGCCTTATCTGGGTTGGTACAATTGTACACATCATGAAACGGTGTAAGGCTAAGATCGTGTAAAAAAGCATCTTTGTTTAGTTATTTAAAAGACCTATAGGTAATGTACACATGCTGATCCCTCTTTTGTTTGGGCATCTTGCACGACCATGTACAGGTGATGGGAAAATGATCACTGACAGCTAGTGGGGGGACGCTGGTCTCTAGTACTGACTTACAGTTGTTGGTATAGATGTGATCAATGAGTGTAGCGGATGATTGGGTTATTCTAGTAGGAGCTTGGATTAGTTGCTTCAACCCAAAAAGAGTTGTTGTCGATTGCCACGTGGGATTTGTTTTCAGTAAGTCAATGTTAAAATCACCTAACAGCAGTACATCTTTGTCAGTGTCATTCACTTTATCCATCATCTGCACAAAGTCATCATACCACTCGACAGTGGACGATGGATTTCTATATACATAACCTTGGTAAGTGGTTTTGCTTCTTTCTTACAAAATAATATTGCATGTTTGTGCTGTCTTGAGTACCAAACGTGAGCCTGCATGATGATCTGTATTTTCAATGTTTTTGCAGCCAAAAGGGAAGCAGGGAACCAAGGGACAAAAGCAGATCTTTGAAGAGAATAAGTCAACACTCAACTTCTACCGAATGATCATTGCTGCAGTCAATGTAAGCATCCTTGCTGTGTATAATAAATAAGTATTGTTCAGTTCGGTCAAGATGGGGTCTATGCTTGGAAAGGCCCATAAACATGACTCTACTCTCAGAAGTCTTCTCTGACCTCTGTTCAGTATCAAAACTTCTTTTGACGGTGCACCTATCTGAAAAGAACACCATTGTTCTGCAAAAACCTTTATAATATAAATACAAGATGGCATCCACTTTCATATTCCCACAGTCATATTTTCATGTGACCATTACATGATTTCAGTCATCATTTAATGCAGAGGAACTTCATGATCAGTTAATTTTGTTCTGTTGCTTTTGCAGGTCGTCTATTTCGGCATCACCTATTTGTTCTTCTGGGAGCAGTTCACTACATTACCAATTGTAAGTATGCAAACTATGAATGACCCTAAAATTCATCTTGACACAGGAGAATTTAGTTCAGCACACGCCATTTTAATAATCATTGCACACCATATTAAACAAGTTTACAATGTCAGAGGTGGCTAATAGTAACATTGTAAAAAATATAAGTGTAAATTATAAAATATTCCATTTCCTAGCATCTGCCAGTTGTTTTCTGTCACTGCTCAATTTTTTTTCTTCAGCTTATTTTGATTTAGGATCATCATATGTACAATGTAGCCCTTTGCCTACAGCCGGTGGCTCCAGCCGCCATGAGACAATATCCTGTAGCACACTATGAGTGGTAAGATCTATCCAACCAAGGCTCGCTAGCAATGTGTGCTTGGCTAATTTAAGTGCTGACTCAGTGTGCCATAACACACCGTTACTTGAGGGTGGAGTCATTGTCAGATTACATGTACTTGATATTATTAGCTAGACCTGTATATAGCTTTTCATATCCGTCTGTTGCAAAAGTGTTTAGAACAGTTTTGGCAGTAGTGCCTAGTGGGCTTTTTAAAAAACTAATGTTTCTGAGATTGTTTGTGATGAGTATTGTACACCACAGAAGAGGCTTGCAGGTTTTAACACATTGGGCACATCAAATTTGGATACTGAGATTTATGCTGCATGTCCAGAGGGGCACATCTGAAATGAGTTGGTCACACTGAGCGTTACGGTCACAATGCTCAAATTTGGCAGTTGTCTTTAATAATAATAATAATAATAAATAATAATTACGGTATTTATAATGCGCTTATCTTATAATAATTATAACTCTAAGCGCACACTCACAACTCGCGCACGCATGCGCACGCTTTAGACAATGACTCACGTACCACAAACAGTGAAATACATTACGACGGTCAGCTTGGGGTGGGGAGTGCGGTGATATAGTGCTAAAACTGTTGAAAGAGGTGAGTTTTGAGGGCGGACTGGAAGGAGGAGAGAGAGTGTTTCTGACGGAGAGAGAGTGGGAGAGTGTTCCAGATGGATGGACCGTAGACGGAGAAGGAGCGGGGACCGAAAGTGTTAAATTTGGTGCGAGGGATGTGGAGGCGGAGAGGGTCGGAGGCAGAGCGGAGGGAGCGGGAATGTGTGTAGGGGTGAAGTAAGTTGGAGAGATAGGCAGGAGCGCAGTTGTTCAGGGATTTGTAGCAGAGAGACAGAACTTTGTATTGGATGCGTTATGGGATGGGGAGCCAGTGAAGGAGTTTGAGCAGGGGTGTGATGTGGTCGGATTTTTTCTTTCTGAGTACGAGGCGGGCAGCATTGTTCTGGACGCGTTGGAGAGTGAAGATGGTGGAGTGAGGGAGACCGGAAAGGAGAGAGTTGCAATAGTCGATGCGAGATAAGATGAGAGAGACAGCAAGTTTGGTGGCAGCTTAATAACATACAGTACAGTTCAGCACACATATCCACCATGGCAGTTCAATGTAGGCACCAAGCAATTCTAGCACTACTCTTGAACTGTCAAGGCTGAGTATGTTAAGTGTCACAGACTTGACCTCACACACCTGTGTTTTCATACCTTTTGCAGACAATGTCCCTGCTGTCAGCGGCAATATATTTTGGCAGCTATCAATTTATGGCCAGCATGGGACGAGCCACATACAGTCCAGATGGCGCACTACTGGACAGTGGCATTGACCTCAATATGGAGAGCGGCATGGCAGAGTAAGTCACGAAGGCAGGGGGGATTGTTAACTCATTCGAGACATGCCGCCACCGGATATATGGCATAAGTCGTGTATCCGGAGGCGGCATGTCTCGAATTAGTTTACCTCGTCCCTTACAGTCAGTCCAAAACTATCCTAGGTTGAAAAATCAAGAAGCCAGTCTGTGTCAGGAAGACAGATGTGAATTAAGCCAGCAAGAGGCATAGTTCTTCAGGAGCACTGGGATTGTGCGGGCTCATGTGCATTTATGCCTCTTGCAGTTTAGTCATGTTTAAATTGTTCCCACAGTGAAACTAAAAGGGTTAAAGTTTCAAACAGATAAATTACTGAGTTTGCTGAGGTCTAGTCTGTCACTCGGTCTCAGTCAGTACCAGAGCTGACGTTTAACAAAATATAGTACACTGAACGTGGCATAACAGGAGACTCTTTAGAATATTGCGATCAGCCTATTTATGTAATTTCTGTCACATGTGGTTGACAAAAATATGTTTGTGATCATTTGTGATTTAAGAATGTTTGACCAGTCCCCGTACATTTACTCTCAGAGCAAAATGACCTTAAGTTGGGGGGTGATTTGGTTTGTATACATGTATAACACTTGCATTCATACTGAATAAATCATGATGCAAAACAATGTTCAAGTCTGTTTGGCTCAGGATAAACCATTTGCTGGGGCAAGAAATGGAATTCTTGAGTGTGTAGTTTCTATTAACCCATTTATCCCCAGCACCCTACAGCAGATGGATCAACCATGATAGTCCAAGGGTAGTGCCAGATGAGCTTGGTGCCTTCAGGCGCCAAGCTCATCTGGCACTACCCTTGAATTATCAAGATCAATCACCTCCTGCAGGTGGTACAAAGGTGTTAGAGACACCTCCAAAATTTAGGAAATGTGGACCTGGGGTTAAATGGGTTAATTAGCTTTTATCGTATCTTATATGTTTCTGATTATCTTTTGTTTGTAGGCACAGTAAAGACATCATTCTTCTTACAGCCATTGTGCAGACCTTCAGCGTTATGACCAACTACTTCTGGTTGTTTTTGTTATTGGTAGGTACACCTGTTGTCCCTTTAAGTTTCTTGTAAAGTTGGCTGATGTACTGAATATCCAAAAACAAACAATTTACCGTGATAGCTGCAAAGAAAAGTGAGAGAGGCGTGGTGTTACACATGCAAGGCGCAGGGTACATGACGCTTCACATCGCATGTAGGGGATGTGGAGTGTCCTGTATTTTGTGCCTTGTTTTTGTCATGAGCTGGCAGTATGGTGCCATGAGCATGGGAGAGTCTTCCAGGAGGCTGACCCAGCTCTTTCAAAATCACAGAAAGCTGAATGTCAGCTTTTTGCTTCAGGCAGAAGTCATTCAGCCAGCCCATTCTATCAGCAAGTGGCATACATTCTCATGAGCCTGGGGCTGATGAAAATTTATGTCTTTTGCTGTCCATGGATTTGGGGGCACACTGCACAGTTAATCTGTGGACCGTTTTCAGTCGTAGCAATTTTTCACGCTGTCACCCATGCATGAGGAAGTAGTCAAGAGATGTTTGCTTGTCCAGCATTGTTTCCCCTTCATATGTGTACTGCATCTACCAATAGGGTCTGCAGACGTCGACGGCTTTGACAGCATTGTTTGCAAAGGGTTTGCAAGGCTCTGCCTGCACACATTAACCCATTACAACCTGAGGCTGAAATTGTTCAGATTTGCCTATTGTCCTATGAAGGTTACATTACACTTAGGAGACATAACGACCATTTTAGTTCAAGGGTGGATTCCTGAATACCTTGGAGCCTTATTTCAGGCACTTCTCTTTAACTATCATAGTTTGATTGGATGGTCATTTGCAGGCCGTTAGAAAGCCACCAAAAAAATATGCTGCCGAGCAAAAGAAATGCAGCAGATAAAAAAATGACTTATTTCGTTTGCTTGTCATGTGTTTGCGACGATTCCAAATATGTCACATTTCTTTTGCTCGTCAGTATAGAACCTGTTGCGACCACAATGTTGGCTGCCTTGTGAGAGTGGTGATATTTTCTTGATGGCACTCGAAGGCCTGCGACTGCTTTGACAGTGGCTTAACAGCTGAATAGTGTTAACATCTGTGAACTCTTTCACTAGTTTCACCCATGGTCTGTTAATTAACCCTTATCATTCGGAATACACCAGTGTGTGAAATAAGTTTGACTAAAATAGTTCAAGGGTGGCCACAGAATAGCTTGGCGCCTCCAGGTGCCAAGCTATTCTGGTGCTACCCTTTAACTAAAGCCATTAGTCTATACCCTGGCCTTATCTGAATGTGCTATAATTTAGCTTGCATTATATAGCAGTGTACAAATCTGAAGCTTTTAGCCTCGGTATGCTATGGGTTATTCATTCATGGTCAGCCAATAATTTCAACACCTTTGTTTGTCCAGGCACCAGGCAGGGCTTTTTACATGCTGTGGGTGAACATTCTAGGACCTTGGTTTTTCGCTGAGGCCCCGGAGCAGCAGGTGGATGATAAAAAACAGAAAAAGATGGAAAGAAAAATGAAGAGAATGCAACGATAGTGCAGTCTTTGACTGGTCACATTTATTACATCACGTTTGATAATTAGTCCATTCACAGCCAGTGGACGCAGATTGTGTCCGAGTCCATTATAAATTAAACATGAAAGGCCCTGAGCTGTGAAAAGAACTTGGATGCAAGGTGGTTTCCGCAAGAGGCTTAGATCCTCATGAGCCCCTGCATTGCGGGGGCTCGTGAGGATCTATGCCTCTTGTAGATGGATAGTTGTCAATTTTTCTTGCCAGTGAATGGGTTAACCCCTTGTGCATGCTGCCAATGATACTGTTAACAGTAGCAATCTCTGCATGCACAGGGGGGAGGGGGGGGGGGAGAGGGGGGGGGGGTGGGGTGGTAGGAGGGGTATGTGTGGATGGCAGCACAAGTGAATGTTGAAATACTATTAGTCATGTTTGTGTTGTCTTTTACATATTGTGTGGTGGTCTGTGGTTTTGCACTGCCCTGTTTTAGGTTGTAAGGTCCAGAATCACAGACCAGCACAAATTTCTGTCTTTTTTACCCTGTAGGAATGGCAGCACGAGTGACAATCGAATTGATTATGGTCATGTTTGTGTAAACCTTTTTTCACGTGAGTTGGTTTGTGATTTTAGACCCGAGGTTCTAGTCTGCAGCGTCCAAAATCACAGTCTAGTACCTGTTTGTTTTCTCCTGATCAAGAATTGATTTACGCAATGTCATTGTGCTTAGAGTGTGTACACGGTAAGCATGTATGAGTTATCATCTCATTTGTGCATTTGTTGTGAAAGACAGAATTGAAACAGTACCAGTAAATAAGTGAACGTAAACAAAACGACAAAATTATATTAAAAAAAAAAAATTTACTAGCAGAGAAATTAACAATTTTCTAGTGTCACAATCTGAATGACAAAGCTGATACACGTGCTAAATGAACCAATAGTATACATACATGTACACTAATTAAATGCATACACATGTGGCATGAGGTGCTCCAGATGAACATTCGTTCCCTAAATATTAATAAGGCACAGGAAGAGTAATAACTAACAAAATGTGCATATAACAAAAATGGCCTTGGAACTATTGTTGCTAACTTTTATAAAATTTATTTAAAATAATGTTGCTAGCTTGTACAAAACCTGGACTAGTTATAATGAAAAAATATTTAGTTTTATTTATCTACAACAAACTTGGATGCATAATGCCTTTGTACAACCCAAGCAAAAGCAAAGCTCACACCGGTTACTTCCCTTAACCCTTTACCCACCAAGGTCCCATTTCTCAAATTTTGGAGGTGTTGCAAGGGATGGATTCAAGGGTAGTGCCAGATTAGCTTGGTGCCTTCAGGCACCAAGCTAATCTGGCACTACCCTTTAATTATCATGGTCAATCAATCTGCTGCTGTGGGGACTCTGGGCTAAAAGGATTAACTAGCTACACATTGCGGATTGAGGGAGAAACCAGCGAGAGCAAAGAACAGTCTGAACGCATTGCTATGGAATGGTTATTAAAAAGGTATTCACCGTCCAGACTGATTTTCACTCCTAACTGGAAACTGAGGTGATAAGAAAGGCCTCTGTAAATATAAACATGTTACGTACGACTGAGCTGTAATTGCTGATGTTTAATATTAACTTGCCCCGTATCTTATGTGGGAATATGGGGAGTATATGCCACAAGTACCCTACTATTCAAATGAGATGCTTAGCATCCGATTTGAATAGAAGTGTACTTGTGGTGTACTCCACAACTGTATCTACCTGGAAAGTACTCCTGCAAACAGGGCTTCTCACAAAAAAGGGGGAAAAAAATGATTTGTTTTATGAATGCCATTACTCGATAACAATGTTATAAAAGGCACCAAAGCTTCACTTAGCTGCTACACATCTTCATGGTAATTCGTCCCCTGCCTTCCGGCCCAACATATTCCAGCCATTTCACATTTTGCCTACAACATTTGGCACAATGTTTAGATGAAAGTTTCATATCAAGTTCATAATACAACGTTGCTGGTTCCAACAAGGGACATTTTTAATTATTTTGTCTGCTGGCCTGTGATTTTGGACTGAACAGCACTGTGCTGAAAAGTCCCAAAACCACAGCCCAGCTACAGTTTAGAGACAGGGCACCATGTTTTACTAGCTACCTGTACAAAGGATCAAAATTTACAGTCAGTGTATCAACACCCCAGATGACAAATCCAACAGGATGAACAAAGGAGAATATTGCATACTAAACAAAATACAGGACTTGAAACAGATTCAACATTCCAAGACAAACATGTAGCATCACAATGCCATTTTCTCCCTTTTCCAAGCACAACTTGTCAGCATCCCTTATATATGTTCAAGATGAGAAAGTATGTACCTGCAGTTCAGAAATGTCTGGGTAAATCATGACTTTCAGCTTCTGCACAGGCAAGACATTTTGTTACAGCGACTTTGGAAACCACCTGTAACTCTTTGTGGGAGTACACCCCAGAGTCCGACTCGGGGAGTAAACCACAAACTTAACTAATTCGAGACGTGCCGGATACGCAGCATTACGCCGTGTATCCGGATGCGGCACATCTCAAATGTGTTAATTGTACTCTTCTATTCTTTGCTTCAGCATCTCATTTGAACAGAAGTGTACTTGTAGCGTACTCCCCAAGTGGGCCTATCTGATTCATTGTACATTGCTTAGCGTCCCGACAGCAACAAGGCTTTCTCAGGACGTGCCTGCACTGCTTGTGAAAAAAAAAAAAACCCAGAACATTGAATGTATGTCGCCAGCCGGTCCAATACATTAAATAAACCTAACACATGGGGCCTAAATAAAGCCAAGACCATTTAGCAACACGCATCCAATATCAAGAGCTACAGGCAGTGCAGACAGTAGGGAGAGTTTTAAAAAGGCAAATACAGGTGAATGGACAAAGGGTAGACAGAAACACATGCCCCAGAATAGAGAGAAAAACCCACCCTGTGGGGCTGACCAGGGTGACCCTGGGAACTAAAAAATACCTAACCCCACCCAAGTCCCCCAGGGCAGACCCGGGTGGGGGGGGGGGGGCCTATCTGAGGTGTACTCCCCCCACACATGTATAGGCATGCACATATTTCTATGAATACTCTTTTATTGACTGGAAATGTCATATTTACCAATCTGGCTAACAACCGACGGAAAAATCCAATGCCTGAACAAGAAAATGCACGCAAAATTAGCCAAACCCAAATATTCTCATTTACAGCAACAAGTAACAAATCTTGAGTACATACACACATTAAACAATTGTTTAACACAGTATTTTTTTATTTTTCGCAACAGCAATGTTATGACATGTTTTTTTAAAAAAGCTCTCTCATCCACTCTGTTTTCCCATCTTTACCCCATGTGCATGCAATCCCTAGTACTGACCAAAGCACTGTTGGATGAGTGCACAAGGGGGTTAAGCTGCAAGAACACCGTTTAATATATTATCTCTTTCTGCATACACCAACTTTGGTAAGAGAAATATGTAACCCTGTACATAAGACCTTTTCTATGGCAAATGAACTGTATCAAAACAACTGGTGAGAAATTCTTCATGGGTGACGGTCTTCAGTCCTGGAGGCCGATTCAGCTTTTTTAAAATCGAAGAAAGCGGAATTTCAGCTTTTTATTTCAGACAGAATATCCTTTCAGTTTCAGCTAGCCTGTTCCATCTGCAAGAGGCATAAATTCTCATAAGCCCCTGCATACGCAGGGGCTCATGAGAATTTATGTCTCTTGCTGGACCTGCTATGGACTGTTTTAGGTCGTTTCAATTATTTGCATTGTCACCCATGTTTTTGTGTGTCACACACCGAGATATGAAAATGTGCAAGGTCCAGAATCACAAACCTACACACACGTACTTTCCAGAAGGAAAGGACGACTCCCCCTCGCCTCTTAATGATTGCACATTCACTCCAATTCTCTTTTTGTGTCTCTCTAACATATAACAACAGTTTAATAATATATCAACATACACACAACAGTCTAAGAATCTAGCATCTTAAATTAAAATATTTTTTTTAAACATTATTTGAAAAAAAAAAGCAACAAACAAAATACCTGGTCGATCAGGAAATAACAAGTAAACCTGTTTCTGTACCGGACGAAATAAAATAATTATATACCATTAAAATGAAAATCATGAATATCAATGATCATTAGATTATCTGAAAGATCACTGTACAAATATTAAATAATCGCAAAAAACAACTTGTGCCAATAAAATAACAAATTTCTTCAAGTTATTTTTTTTGCATTTTACAGTTTCTTAAACCTGCACAACACGAGAGTTGTTGGTACAAACATTTAATCAGTTTTGATCACTACACTCCTCCATATCAAATGATGTAATAAGTCCCCCCCCCCCCCCCCCCCCTAAAAAAAAAGAAGATAAAAGAAAAACCAACAAAAAACAACCACCCAAAAAAATCTCCCCCCCCCCCCCCCCCCAAAAAAAAAAAAAAAAAAAAAAAGAAAAAAAAAAGAAGAAAAAGAAATGTCAAGGAAAAGAAACTCAATACTCCCCCCCCCCCAAAAAAAAAAAAAAAAAAAAAGAAGAAAAAGGACAAAACAACAAAACACCTGAACAAACAACAAAGCACCCAAGACAAAGCAGCCAAACATGAGCACAATAAAGAAAACGCATTGCTTGATATGTATTCTGGTTACATGTCCCTCTTTACAAACCACATATTGTACAACAAAACAACCCCCCCCCCCCCACCCCCCCCCCCCCCACCCCCCCAAAAAAAAAAAAAAGAAGAAAAGAAATAAGCAAAGGAGGAGGATTGAATAAGCAGACCTGTTTCTTCCCTGGCATTATGCACAAAACATCACAACTTACCTGAAACCTAACTCCCAAAAATCCCTTTCACTTCTGTATTTATAAGGGACCACCGGTACTGACTGCACGCACGTGCGTGTCCGTAGTGATTTTTTGGGTCCAGGTGATTCCTGCAGGAATAGCCTCGACCAAACTTCCTTCTGACACCAAAAGGGTTAACCCTTTTATCCTGGGACCCTGCAGCATGAGATGGATTTGATCATGATAATTCAAGGGTAGTACCAGATGAGCTTGGTGCCTTAAGGTGCCAAGCTCATTTGGCACTACCCTTGAATTATCATGATCAATCTATCTCCTACAACTGGTATATAGTCGTTAGACAATACCTACAAAAGTTTGGAAATGCGACTTTGGGGTCAAGAGGATTAAAGAGTATCATTCACATCACTGGGCTTGTCACACTGTCTTCCTCGATTCACTACTGCTCCTGCTCACCGTAGCGTATTGGGGGAGACACCAGTGCGGGGACGCATTAGAATCTATGCTTTATGAATATTGTTCTAGGTATGAAGACATTTTTGGTCAACAGTTGCAAACAGTTCTGATTGCAAGTTAAAAAACATATGAACACTCAACTTCTCACAGAATATTTCATATAATTATGCACAACACAATCACTTTGCAAATACAAAACTGTATCATGATTTATAAGTATAATTTATCAATGATAAAAAGATACCCTTGAAACAACCTTCAATTGCAGCACATAGTGTGATGTATTCAGCAAATTAAAGGCAACTCTATTTACATGTAGCACTGAATCAGGCAAAAACGTGTTGGAATCTGTACAAATATACAAAATTGTATTGCCCTGGGAACACCATGCTGGTGAACACTGGCAAAGGAAAATAGAGATCACACATACCATGCATATTAATTTCTCTAAAAAGAGGTGCGGTCGAAGTGAAAAGCATGATCAAAAGTGAACTGGAAGTGACCCTTTATTACACCGAGTCCTAAATTCCAACTTCCAAGATCTTGATTTGAGAATAGTGATTTTTCCTGCACCAGCAACTAAGCACACTGCCATATCGGAGCACCTTGCTTAGTGGCTGGAGCAGGACTTGTGACTGCAGAGGCTGATGAGACTACTTGCCTCATGCTCGCAAGCAGTTGCCTCAATAACATCCCCAGTTTGAGGTTCATATCTGATCGAAGTAAAGAATAACTCTCACCAGGACGCATGCAACAGTGTTTATGGCAATCCAGCCAAACTATCCCCTTTTTACTGCTTGCGGGTCACTTCTGTTAAGGGGTGCAACCTATTGTCTTTCCTCACCATAAAAGGTCTTTGACCTGATTCTGACTTGAGAAAAAAAAATCTTTCATCCTTTGAAGATTACAGCTTAGGAGACAGATTAACCATGATATATGTACACATACTTCAATCAAAGGTGATGACAGAATAGCTTGATGCCTACAGGCGACCCTTGAACAATCACAATTGTTCTGTCTTCTAGCGGTTGTTGTGTATCACGGTGGAGTGGGGTATTTAAATGCACTCCGTGTATGCTCCTTCACCTGTGTGCGCTGTCCTCCATTTCAGGGGCATGTAATCTATGGGCTAGATTAATCACTTGCCCTCCATTTTAGGAGCACATATGCAACAGACACAGTGTCATTATTGGAGCTTTCTCTGACCAGATTCTGACTGATGGACCTTACCTAACCCTGTGGCTGTAGGAATCACCTCAACCAAAAGCATTACTGAAGCCAAAGGGTTGTCTTAGAAAGAGTGAAGACCGGTTGTAAGAGTGATGGGGTGGTCTTGCTGTTACTTTATATTTGATAAATTAAAACTTACCAATTCTTTTTCTACGGAGGTTATCAACTTTCTATAATTATTCCCAACAGCAAATTCAAACACCAGATACAGTAAGGGACGGTGGCAGCATTAAAAATACAGAACCTTTCAATTTTCTTTGATCAATCTTGAATATGTGCCATCAAATCATTGTGTGCCAGCATGAAAGGCACCCCTGGAATATTATTAGACAAAACCCACTTGCGCAAGCAGCCACCGGTAATGTAAGCAGCACCTGTGGCTACATGCACAAGTGGGTTAAAAATATAAAGGAAAGATTTGTCTTCACACTACTGCCCTGCTGGAGGATGCATACTTGGCTGACTCTGACCAACAACAGAGGAAGGCATACCCACTACTGGTGCCTGTGGATACATAGGGTAACTACTCCGATTCTGTGCATAACTGGAATAAGGGTAGCTTTGTGAAGTGGATACTCCACCAGCTTCTGCAGCTGCATGGTGATCCATCCCCATGACAACATGCTCATATGGCGGAGGAAGGGAGTTTCCATCCTTTACGACTTCTGAATAGGGAGGAGGGCTGACGGCTTGCTCAGACACTGGTTCGGCATGATTTATGATGGCCGAGCGATCCTGAAAAAAACATGTAAATAGCAATTAAACTGTGAAAGGAAACCTGTACATTGAGGTATGACATTAAAAGCATGAATTGGCTTAAAACTGACTGAAGTATGAGGGTTGAAAAGATACTCAAAAGACGGCTGATACAAGAGATTACTTCCCTTCAACCAAATTTCTGTGGATCATTACAATTTTTCAGATTAAAAAAAAAAATTTGCTGTAAGATTCAGCTCACATTGTATCCTCGCAGCCTTCCACTTCCAGGGTGCTGAGTGCCTACGATGATAAATCTCTGGGTGGTGCGTGCCTGTCGCATTCGCTGGGCTCGAACATAGAAGTAAAACGTCCAAAAGAGTATCTTTAAGATGATGATGACAATGATCACACTGGAACAAAAAGATGAGGATAGATTACACATGCTCCTTTGCCGATGATGATACGTGTATATGCAAGGATTTAACACCCAGGCTCAAATTCCTAATTTAGACATCATTGTCTGAAGACTACATAACAGTGCTGGATATTGGCGACGACAGTTCAAGGGTGGTGCCAGAATAGCTTGGTGGCAACCTTGAACTATCGTTGTTGATCCAAACCAGTTACACATACACAAACAGTTACACGTACACATGTTACAAGTTAGACAAACCACGAATGTGACACCAATGCTGAAAGACATCCCTGACACACTACAGCAGGAGATGGCTTGACCATGATAATTTAAGGGTAGTCCCAAATTAGCTTGGCACCTGTCGGCGCCAAGCTAATCTGCTACTGCCCTTGAATTATCATGGTCGATCCATCTCCTGCAACTGGTGCATAGTCATTAGATGATGCCTCCAAAATTTGGGAAATAGGGCCGTCAGGCTGAATGAGTTAAACCCATTACTGTCAGTGCCTAAAAAGGTGTCCTTGCGGCAGATTCACTGCTGGAGAACCCAGATGCACAGAGTTATAAATGAGGCCAGCAAAAGGGATAGATTCTCATGAGTCCTGACATTTGTGTGGGATCATGAGAATCTATGCTTCTGGCATTTGGGTGTTGTTTGCTGTGCTCTGGTAGTGAATAAATTAAATTTACCTGGCAATCGTTGAGCCTCAACTAATACACATGTGTTACAGTGTTAACACACACTGAAAAGTGAAATGGTACATACTACAACTTACAAAAAATAGTATTCCATTTTGCCACTGCTGTCAGCCAATTAAATATTGTCAGCTAAATGGAAGCAGGAACTTAAGTCCCCTAAATCTGTAAAGGAAAAAAAAAATTACATAAAATGTAATAAGAATACACTGTATAAGAAATAATGAAACAATTCCCTAAAATTGTGATGTGTGATTGCCATTTCTTTGGTTCCCGTAAATGCTAATTGTTCATCCATGAAAGAAGAGATTGCCATGAAATGTGAAAGCCAAAATAAACTGTTCATAGTTCCTGAAAACATCTTGGTTATTTTGTTAAATGTGAAAACCTGCTGACAGACAATAAATTATAGTGAGAAACATCAAATCCCACTCCAAAGTTGTTTGACTTTCCAGGCTTTTGAATGCTGTAAAAGCTATGCACCAGCATGAAGAGCCTCTGACCTCCTTTCCCTTCCTCTCCCCCCCCCCCTCCCAACCCCCCTTCCATCTCCCCTCCTCCCCCCCCCCCCCTTTCCATCTCAACTCCTCCCCGCCCCCACCCCCACATCTGTGTCCTTTTTTGGTCAGTAAAAGAGGTTATGAAAGCGGTACCTTCCCTCTATATTGTCTCTTCCAACATGAATGCTACTTTTTTTTTTTTAAATTCGTGATTCACAAATGGCAAAATAAATTGTCATGAATCCGTGATGATACCCCTGATTCCTCCCTCTCATCAAAGCAAATTATCTGATACAATGCTAAGGAAAAGGAAAAGCAGTATTTCCATTATGGTATGTTCATTGGAATGGATTGGTGAGCTTATCCACCAGTAATTACATAAAATGTGTTTCTTTTGGAGAGAATCATTGCATGTAAACTGCTTTTCTGATTGACAATTAAAATGTGGAGGATGGGGTATTCATGTTGGTTATGACTGCAATAATCTGAGTTGGAAAGGCAGTCTGTGTGTGTGATGTGTTGCAGGTGTGTGATGTGTTGCAGGTGTATTGGTAAGAATACACAAACCTATAATCAAGTAAGACTCTAAAAGACGCAAGACTTAACTGAAACATCTGACATTTTACAGCGCATTGACAAAATATAATTAGCCATTGTTATTTGCCCGGGTGATGGGGCTGAAGTAAGTTAATGGTCAATAGGGAAAATGCTGCTACGCTCGAGAAACCGGAACCTAGTTGTTTTTCATTACTAATTATACTCGACATTAGACTTGGGCATTTGTTTTTTCTTTACTTACTTAGTGACTGAATTGCAGAGAAACAAGCTTAGATAAGCTGATTCTACCGCGTTAAACTGCCACTACGTTACAATCGTGTTCCACATTCAAATACCGAACGTCACGTATCAATTTTCGTTTTCTATGACACAAAAACCCTTCGTCACAGACAATTTACCGATGCACTGTAAAACAACTCAAAACTACACGACTTCAGTGAGTCTTCAAATACATATCTTTAATTAACGAGCTATTTCAGAATTATTTAACCAAAAGCTAATTACCTCGGAAGGTGACTTTAGGCCTGTCGCTTTAAATTCAGCAAGAAAGAAAGACGATACTTTGTGCAACAGAAGAAAAATGTCCGCAGCTTCCTGCTAAAGGAGGGAGGTAAGCGGCATAGGGACCCTATGGTAAGCGGTTCCTCGATAGCTTAGAGGATAGTGCATTTTAAAAATAAAAAAAGAGGCGTGGCGACTTGTTAGGCGAATGGTCTTCTTGGGCGCGTAATTTTCAGTATAAAGCGAACAGATGTAAGCATACTTTCCAGAATCAATACAGGACTTATAATAAGTCATGTAAGTTGATTCTGGAAAGTATGCGTAATTATTACTTCCCTATACCCAGTAAGTCAGAGCCGGATGCCCTACTCAGTGTATCGCGGCATGGCGGAGAACGGCTTTAGCAAAGGGGTGGCGACTCAGTGAGGAGGGGGGGGGGGGGCTGGGGTGGCGGCCGGGAGGGGGGGGGGGCGGGGGACGACTGAGACCGGGGAAGAGCCCTGGGGGTGGGGGAGTGTCACAGTCAGTGAACACATCAGTAATGATGTTGGCAGGCGGCTTTCCATGGCGATGAGGCAAGCTAATACGTCACGGACTCATGATACGCCGGTTCAGTTTGACAAGATTCACAAGTGCCAATCGCCATTACCTTGTTCTGTCATTAGCCCCAAAGGTATATGCATTGCAGGCTCAACTACATTGCCGTATTACATTGCAGACGCGGGGGCTCATGGCCGGGGATAGTCACATCGTGCGGCCTGTTGCTGACGCGGACCAGGGCCGGGGGATCCTGACTCATTCCTGAGGAATTCCGGACCCCCCCCCCCCCAAGTGATTGGCCAGAACAAAGGGTTTTCCCGTGCTCCTTGTAACAATAAACAAAATACGTCACTTTCCCTACAGTCTGTGCCGCAGTGACAAGTCCCCATTCCTCCATGCGTGTTTAATGAACCTCGATCTGACGCCCAAAGTCGAAAGGAATTCTCCCTGCAGCCAATGGCAAGCTGTATGGTCAGGTGACTCATTTCCCGCCAAACAAAGAGCCAAAATTTAGACGGCATCAAAATACTATCTTTGTTGGTTTTGGCTGGAATGGCTTTCTTGGCCAGACGTAATCGATATGGGGGGGGGGGGGGGGGGGGGGGGGGGGGGGGGGTCACGTACATCATTTACTTACTTACGCCTGTCACCCCTCCCCGGGTATAGGCCGTCGACGAGAGACCTCCAGCAACTCCTGTCCTGTGCTTCTCCTTCGATCTTACTCCAGGTGGTTCCCAGTCTCTTGATGTCTGCTTGGAGGTCTCGACGCCAGGTGTTTCTCGGCCTGCCTCTTTTCCTCTTTCCCTGGGGGTTCCATGACAATGCCTGCCTAGTGATACTGGAAGCTGGCTTTCTCAGACTGTGACCAATCCATCCCCATCTTCCGCCTTCGCCCAATTTCATTCTCTGCTGTTATCTGCTCTGTTCTCTCCCATAGTCTGACGTTGCTGATCTTTTCTGGCCAGTGGATTTTCAAAATTATTCTAAGGCAACTGTTTATGAAGATCTGTACTCTGTTGACTGTGGTTTTTGTCAATCTCCAAGTCTCTGCTCCATATAGGAGAACTGCTTTTACGTTGGAGTTGAAAATCCGGACTTTGGTGTGTTGTGACAGCTCTCTGGAACTCCACACTTTTTTCAACTGGAGAAAGCTGCTCTGGCTTTACCGATTCGTGCTCTGACATCTGCATCAGTGCCGCCTTTTTTGTCTATGATGCTCCCGAGATAGGTGAAGGACTCCACCTCCTCCAACGGGGTGCCAGCAAGCAAGACTGGTTCTTCCCTGGTTGCGTTCAGCCGCATTGTCTTTGTTTTCTGTTTGTGGATGGTGAGGCCCACTTGGGACGAGATCTCAGCAAGCCTTGTGGTCTTGTCCTGCATTTGTTGATGAGTGTGGGACAGTAAAGCCAAGTCGTCTGCAAAATCGAGGTCGTCAAGCTGTGTCCACAGTGTCCACTGTATTCCACTTCGTCTGTGCTCTGTGGTCCTCTTCATGACCCAGTCTATGGTCAGTAGGAAGAGGAACGGAGACAGCAAACACCCCTGCCTGACACCGGTTCTGACCTGGAGCTTCCTGGTGAACTGCCCTTCGTGGATCACGCGACATGTCATGCCGTCGTAGCTGCTCTTGATCAGGCGGACGAGCTTTGTGGGTACACCGTAGTGTCGTAGGAGTTTCCACAGAGTCTCTCGGTCCACGCTGTCAAATGCTTTCTCGTAATCCACAAAGTTGACGTACAGCGGGGAGCTCCACTCCAGAGACTGTTCCACTATGATGCGGAGAGTGGCGATCTGGTCTGTACATGATCGGATTTTCCTGAATCCTGCTTGCTGGTCTCTCAGCTGGGGGTCAACGGAGCTCTTCATTCTCTCCAGGATGATCCTGTTGAAGACCTTTCCTGGTACTGACAGCAAGGTGATTCCTCTGTAGTTGGAACACTTGCTGAGGTCGCCTTTCTTGGGAAGCTTGATTAGGTACCCAGTCAGCCGGCATCACCTCCTCTTCCAAGATCTTTCCAAAACAGTGGGTACAGCATCTCTACTGTTGTCTCTAGGCCTGCTTTCAGAGACTCCGCTGGGATGCCATCTGGCCCTGCTGCTTTGCCGTTCTTAAAAAATGCCACTGCTCATCTGATCTCTTCCCGGCTGGGTCTGTCACAGCTGATGGGTAGGTCGGTCTCTGCTGGCTGGATGTCTGGGGTGTCGGGTGGGCTGGGTCTGTTCAGTAACTCTTCAAAATACTCGGCCCATCTGTCCACGTACATCATTTGGTTCATTGAAACTTGCTATTTTTAGGCATATCTTCAGTTTTTGCCTAACGGCACTGGTGGTGACGGTTAAATTTTACCTGCAATATAGGTGTACTTTAAGAAGGAAAAAAACACACAAAATGTATATAAATTATTAATCGCATTCGATCCAAAATCCATCAGTTCACCAGATGAATCGAACGCAACCCGTTAATTTGACAACAGTCTCTCCGTTCCTTTGTTCTATGCGGTTATTCAACTACCCGATGTACATGTTGACAACTTACGTCAGTCAGAAGGTAGTCACATTCTCGCCAAGTTTATTCTCATCCAAATGCGATAAAGTGTTCCAGGCTACATTAATGTGCAGTCGGACTGGCTTTCTTTGCGTCCAATTCATTCATTGCAAACTTCTGAGATTCCGTTTTTAACCAGTACAGGCTTCCTGAAGCATGTACCCCTAGATTAGTAATGAACAGAAATAAGCAAGAGCCCATATTCGTACGCAGGTCGAAAGCAGACGAAAAGTAAAAAAATCAACAAATATGTTTTTTTCAGTTTTTTTTTAAAATGAAGATAAATAGTTTATATATTTTGAATGTAAAAATGTGTTATTTAAATTAAAGGAAAACTCGATGCAGGCACTTTCAAGTGTTCACGCAGAGAAAATTGCTGCAGATTTTATTTGTCCGCTTCACGCAGGGCTATCAACGCGCGTGGCGCGATTCATTTAACCGGCCTGCTTCGAGCTCAACTGCGCACGAGTCCGAAATAGCTCAGGCGGTTAAACGTCGGAGCAGGAGAGCGAAGGGAATCGCCGGGTCGTGGGTTCGAATCCCGTCAGTCCCGGCCCCGGTAGCTGGACTCACAATCCAGGGGGAAAAAACGGATTTGTTCCATAGCATGTCCGTTGAAAGGTCCTGGTAAATCAAAGTGGCACAGTTGGAGTGCACCTGAGTTGATCAGTGTTCAGGTCGTACTCCATAGGCAATAGATTTCTCTGTCCCCCATAACCCGCCTGCGAGGGCCGTCCATGATCACCTCGGTGCTGTGGACGTTAAACCCGAACTAACCAACCAACCAACCAACTGCGCACAACTTGTATCAAATTTTACAAGGTAAAGATCTTCACATCATCCTGGTATGCTGCAGTAAACGGCTGTTTTAAAAAAATGAATATGCGGCGGGAGATAGTTACATCGGCTGCTGGGTGAGTTTTTATTTCAATCGGATGATCGTTAGGACGTTAGAGGACATGACTAAACCGGTTTCACATATTTTTTACAAGTCCGGATTCTGTCGTGTTTTTTTCTCTCTTCAAATTGGGGCTAAATATGGCAATTGAATAAAATGTGGAATAGCACTATTTTTCAAGAAATGAAAATTCATAATCATTAATAACAAATTTGTAAAAGTCATTTCCAGAGACGTCGTATGGAAGTCGCCAGTGGACAAAATTAATGCGTGTGTGTCGAGGAGCTACCATTGATCTGATTATGCATGAAGCCACTGCTTCACTGTAGTCAGAACTGGTGCGTTTGTGTAACCCCCCCCCCCCCCCACTCCCACCCCTCTTCTTTATATGTGTTGAACTATGAATCTGACATACACTCCATTATGTATTTAATTTGTTTAGCTGTGAATCTGAAAACTGTTTGATTCTTACTCCCAGTCATTTTAGTGGAAAATTGTGGCGGTACATGTAACAGTATACATGTACAAGAACAGATGGGACATTAGTGGTTCAGTGATTTGCTGTGCCTAAAAGAGGGAGGTGGTGTTCAGGTGAAGGAGGAGGCACAGATTTTGTTTATGACAGGGACTGTTTCTTTGTATTTGGGTTTAGTTTATGACAGGAACTATTTCTTTGTATCAGGATGCATACTGACTGCCTCCAGAAACATGAATCACTGATGCAAGCTGGTTTGGAGTCATATCAGCACAGGCTGCTACCGGACTACTTTACCGGTACATCAAGACTTTTCCATCACATTGCCGCATCTATATGCTGTGTTGTCTGCCTTGAGGCTGAACAGACCTGTGTGCCTGCGAGGGTGCCAAGGAACAGGCATGATACAAAAATATTTATTTGTAAGTTTTTGTTTTTTTAGTTGGAATGCAACTTGCTGTATGACTGACTCCAAACAGTGAGTTGGTCAACCTTTAATGTACGTCACCTTGAAGTACCATGACCGGCTGCAAAACAAACGTTGGCATTTTCTATGTGGGTTCTGTTGACACTACTAATGAATTTTAACATGTAGATCAGTTTGAAAACTCGAGGAAAGTGCACACTCCTACTGAACTGTAGAAAAATACAGAGATCAATGAATGCGCATGGTACTTCGCATAGTGTGACCAAACAGTCTGAGGCCAAAATGCTACACATTTTTATCATTTTTTGCAAGGTAGAGTTCTTTTTCTGATCTTCATGTGTTGCAGTAAAGGGCCGCATTTAGAAGTTTGTAGCTGTACATTACCGTTTCACATTCTAATGGATCAGTGCAACTGCTGAGGGCAGCAGCGCGTTTCATTGAGGTACAGTGAGTACATTTGTATACCCTACAACCCATGCCCAGCTGTTTTGTGCTCACATATTATAGCAAAGCTTAGCTGTCGTCATCCATCAGCCTGCATTCAAGCTATTCTGGCACCACCTTTGAGATAAAATGGTTGATATATCTCTTAATATGTAATGTATCCTTCATGAGACAATACACAAATTTAACCAATTTCAGTCTTGGAATTTAATGGGTTAAAAACCATGTTGCAGTCGATAGTGCAAATGCTTCACATTTTAAATGCAGTCGTTATATAAACATGTTTAAAAGTACAGTTCACATTTGCAGCGATACTGACAGACTGACATGCAAGGTCCTACTACACGTTTGGTTAATGAGCATATCCGCCTCAGACTTGTGCGCCTGCAAGTGTGCCAACGAACAAGCATAATAGATAAAATATCTGTTATACGTTGTTGTTGTTGTTGTTTTTGTTTACTGCGTCTGGTGGTGGTGGGGGAGAGGGGTGGGGTGGGGGGTGGGGGGGGGGTGTTCAGGAGAATGCACAAACTTTGTTTATGACAGGGACTGTTTCTTTGTATTTGGATTTAGTTTATACCAGAAACTTTTTCTTTGTATTAGGATGCATACTGACTGCCTCCGGAAACACAAATTACTGATGCAAGCTGGTTGGTGTCATATCAGTACAGGCTGCTACTTTACTACAGGACTGCTTTACTGGTATGCGGCATCCTGTCTCGGAAGACAATGGAGTATGCGCTTGCTGGGTCAATCACTGGAGTGACCTCTCCAGTGCGCAAGCCTGGGCGAAGTGTATGGAGATCCTGGGATGCCCAGTCGTCAAGATCCCCCTCTCGGCCTCGCTGATGTATCCAAAGGAATGCAAAGCAGTACGTTTGGCATCGGTGAGGAGCTGCCAGAACAGTGCGTGAATACAGGCAGCTGTCTGCCTTCGGGGCTCCACTCCTGATTTGAAGGGTTTACTCCCTCACATTTGGCCGTTGGATCCAACCTGATCTCCTCCGTCCTCTAGCCGTTGGCTGTCAGAAACAGCTCATCCGCCTAGTGGTGCAATGTGAACACCACCCCCTCACGTGGTTTAGCCCACCAGCTGAGGTGGTTTGCCAGGGTGTGGCGCTTGGAGCCAGCACGTGAGAGATTAAGGAGATGGATGAGGACCAGTGATGCCCGTCCGTCCTATGTAGGACGCAGCTGCCGAACAGCAAAGGTACTACCTCTATCCAGAGCCCCCCTACACAACTGGTACACCAGGAAAATTCTCCAACACATTGCCACATCTTTATGCTGTATTGTCCACCTTGAACAGACCAGTGTGGCTGTTACTGCGAGGGTGCCAACGAGCAGGCATGGTAAAAAATATCTATTTGTAATTTGTTGTTTTTTGTGGGTCTGCAACTTGTTGTATGACTGACTCTAACCAGTGAGTTGGTCAACCTTTAATATAAGTCACCTTGAAATACCATGACTGACTGGCAACTTTGCAAGACAAACGTTAGCATTTTCTGTGTAGGTTCTGGTGACACTTCTAATGAACTTTGACATGTAGATCAGTTTGAAAACGTGTGGAAAGTGCACACTCCTACTGAACTGTAGAAAAATACAGAGATCAATCAATGTGCATGGTGCTGCGCATGTGGCCAGATGCTACATATTTTCATCAGTTTTTGTAATGTAGAGTTCTTTTTTTGATCTGCATGTGTTGCAGTAAAGGGCTGCATTTAGACGTCTGTAGCTCTACATTACTGTTGCACATTCTAATGGATCAGTTCAGGGGCAGCAGCCTGTGTCGTTGAGGTACAGTGTGTATATTTGTATACCTTACCACCCATACCCAGTTTTTTTTTGCTCACATACTATAGCAAAGCTTAACTGTGGCCATCCATCAGGCATCAGCCTGCATTCAAGCCGACTGGCACCACCTTTCATGAAACAATATACAAATTTAAACAATTTCAGACTCTGAATTAATGGGTTAAAAACCCTGTTGCAGTGGATAGTGCAAATGCTTCACGTTTTAAATGCACGTTATATAAACATGTTTAAAAGTACAGTTCACATTTGCGGTGATACTAACAGACGCATATTAGGTCCTTACAACTACACGTTTGGCTAATGAGCATACCAGGCATCCTGCATAATAAATGACATAGAGGTAATTATATCCAGCAAGAGACACGTATTCTTATGAACCCCCGTGCTGCAGAGGTTCAATAAGATCTGTATCTCTTGCAGATGAACGTTTCACCTGTAGAACCTCCGTGATCTTGGAACCGTGCCGACCGTCAGCAGCATGTATACTGTGATATACTGTTCAAAGATTGTAGGGTATCTACTGGAGTTGTCACAAATTCTTGAAGTAGGAATAATTTATTGCTTTGTTGTTTTCTATGTCTACAGCCGGCCCTTTTTCAACGGTAGAGGGTGCCTTGATGTCGTTTTCACCTCCTAAAGCCAGCAGAGGGAGATATCAATGACACCATGGGTCAACTGAACTCGAGAAAAAGGTTTGTATTTGTAGCAGTCTATTACCATAAGTATGAAATGCCTATCGAAAAGTCGACGCTTAGTGTCATGGATGACTCACATTTGAACAGGTATTTTCCAAGTTTCTTGTTTTGCGACAGGGTGTTGTAAGCGTAGTGTCCATAATTTCTACGCAACCTTCCCATGATGCTGGCCTGGTTTTTGTTCTTTTAAAGCTGCACATTTTTTTTAAATTTCACTACGGAACCTTCAAGCTAGGGCGAACATCACACGTCAACTAAAGTTACATGTAACTGCATGTGTGGCCGATGTGTTGCATGCTTGTAGTAATAGTCTCATGGTATCAAGCATCAAAACAGTGTAACCAAAACAAAACAAAATTCGTGGAGAATGTTCTGTGCGAAGTGATTGTGTCATTGAAAATAAATGCTGACTGAGGGAAAAAATACAAAGCGGCATGAAGCAACAGCAGACATTGACCAAAGACCAGTATACATATAACGGATATATTAGTGACCTAAAAGTGTTGAATTTGCTGCTAAAAGTTACACCGGCAGCAACTGTGTTTTACTGTGTCAAAGGTGAAGCAGAAGACATTTTCTTGAAAGCCCGTCCTGTTACTAAATGTGTGTTTTTTGTAACATCCCATTGTGGGAACATGAGTCACTGAGTGACGTAAGGGTGAAAACAGTGATGAGTTACATGCTTTTTTATTTATTTATTTATTTATTTTTTTTAATCCAGGCATCTTTTACTACAATTATAGATAAGGCTGTCCTTCACAGTACAAATGAGCCATAAAAAAGAAGAAGCATCTAGTCCTGTAGCAACGCAGAGGCCGTGATGACGTGAACTTCATCCCACGGTACTCCAACACAACCTGCCCTTGTCCTCTTTTTTGTGTATGCGGCATGCAGCTTTAATTGCCCAGCGTCGGATCAATCAGTTTTTTAGGGGGGGGGGAGGGGGGCTGCTGAACGACAATATAAAAACTGTATACTGTTCAGGAGCGAATGGCGCGTGCTTCTAGGGTCCGAAAAAATGGAATGGCGGGGGGAGGGAGAGGGGGGGGGGGGGGGGCTGGGTAGCGAGAGAAAAGCCTTGTGCTTTTCCAGGGTCCGAAAAAATCGAGTGTCCAAAGGAATTGAAAAGCGGGGGCAGGGGAGGGGGGGGGTGGTGGGTGGGGGTGGGGGGGGGGACAGAGAGAAGGCGCATGCTTCAAGGATCCGAAAAAAATCAAAAGCCGGGAGGGGGGGGGGGGTGCTTTCGGGGTCCGAAGATACCTAAAAGCGGGGGGTGGGTGGGTGGGTGGGTGGGTGGGTGGGGGGGGGTGCTGCAATATTATTAAAGCACCCCCCTCCTTCTCGGACCATGTTGTAGCCTGTTAGTAAATGATTTTTTTAAGCGAATGCGTTAATCCCATTGTGTCCTTTTATATTGTTTTGTTCAATACATTTGTTAACACTCTTAGTTTGTTTTGTTCATGTGTCAGTCTGGTGAGAGTCCGTGTGCTGGTGAATGAGTGGCAGTGTCTGTGAAAGTAGCGTGTACACTTGACACCCTGCGCGTGACTGTGTGTGTGTGTGTGTGTGTGTGTGTGTGTGTGTGTGTGTGTGTGTGTGTGTGTGTGTGTGTGTGTGTTATGCTGTCCATTTGGATGAGGAACTATTTTAGCGAAAGCCAGAGTTATGTCATTGATTAGCCATGCCGCTAGCATAAATTTCAACAAATTTTCTTGTCGAAGGTCCAAACAGCAGTGCCACATGCGGGCTATTTGATGAAAAATGTCTCATTAAGAACAAACGTAAAAAGAAAACAAATTTTGTTTTCACTTACCCTTTTTTTGTGAGCACTGTATGTCACTCTGATGAGTTTGGGCTGACGATCAGCCTGACGAAGACAAACATCATAGGCCAGGATGTCAGCAGCACCCTTTGCATTTCTATAGTTGATCCCACCCTCGTGGTAGTGGAGAACTTTACATACCTTGGCTCAACTATCTCCAATAACCTCTCTCTGGACAACGAAGTGGACTCCAGAATCGGCAAGGCATCAACATCGACAGCCTGACAAAAAGAGTGTGGAACAACAGCTTGCTTACCATCAACATGTACCGGCACTAAGATGAAAGTGTACCAGACCTGTGTGCTCAGCCTTCTTCTCTACAGCAGCGAGACGTGGAGTTTGTACACCCGTCAAGAGCGCAGACGTAACTCTTTCCATCTGTGCAGCCTGAGAAGAATCTTGGACATCACTTGGAAGGACCGTGTTCTAAACACTGAAGTGCTGGCCCCAGCAAACATTCCTAGCATGTACGCACTCCTTTCACAAAAAGACGCCTACGCTGGCTCGGTCATGTCTGCCGCATGCAGGATGGCCGGATTCCTAAGGACATCAGTCTTGTATGGTGAGCTCGCCTCCGGCACCAGACCAACAGGCAGACAAGCGCTTAGATACAAAGATATCTGTAAACGTGATCTAAAAGCTGGAAGCCTGAATCCAGCAGACTTAAAAGCCGCCACCGAAGATCGTGCCAGATGGCGGCTCACAGTAAAGACCAGCATAAAGCTAAGCGAGGGAACTGAGGAGAGAAAACCAGTGGGAGGAGAGGAGGCAGCGCAGACGAAAGCAAGAAGAGCCAGTCAGTGCCCACAGCAACAGTCACTTGCTTCACCTGTAGCAAATGCAACAGATTCTGCCGCTCTCGCATTGGACTGACTCATCACAGCAGGCACTGCAAATCTTAAAACGGACTGACCAAGCAAGCGCATATACTCCATTTTCTTCCGGCGAGACAGAATGATGCCTATATATATGTCGCTCTTGTCGGGTTCCAACTAACGGCCACAACCCAACATCGGTATCGGTGACATAGTACACATGAAATCCTCCCGTCAGATGACGTAGTAATCATACTATTGCGCACTTTGAGGATAAGACTTTTGTGACATTTTGAAGACGTGAAACGGAGCAACTCTGAGTCTCAACTTTGGATACAACGAAATGTGTGGAGCAGAAGTAATTGTCGTATATGTATATATTATATGTAATATAACTTAATTTTATGCATAGATACACATATGCATAACTGTGCAGAAAGGTACTATTGTTAGCATTTTCAAGTTACTAAGCAGAGAGTGCTCATTAAAATGTTAGTTTTGCACATGAACTTGACAATTCGTACACAGGGTGTGTAAACATGGGACACTGTCAGGCTGGCCTATTATCATTCTAGTATGAGGCGCAGTAGGAAAGACTTAAAGGTGAAGGTAATTCTTATTTGGGCCGGACTTCTTATAGACGTCATGATGTGTGTATACGTCACGTCATATCCGTCCTTTGTTGGGCTTGGGACGCGACAACTCTCGCTGAGCTTGACTACTTGACGTGGCTTGAACACACATGGTGTGGATGATGGTAGTGGAGGGGTGAAGATGGGGTCGCGGCTGTAATGATTTTCTATAGGCGGAGGTTGTCACGAAAGAGCAGAGATTGCCTACTATTTTAGCTCACGTGCGAAGCAAAAGTGAGACTATGTTTCGGGTCAGTGGTCGTCCGTCCGCTGTCGTCCGTCGTCCGTGATAAACTTTAACGTTGGCTTTTCTCGGAGACTATTCAAGCCACATTTTTTAAACTTGGCCCAAGGATACTTTGTGGTAAGACCTTTCTAAACATACCAATTTGAGTGGCCTCTCACAAAGGTCAAGGCCACAGGGATCAGGAAATAGGTTAAAAAAAAAATAGCTATATTTTGACATAATTTATTTTTTCTCAAATACTATTCACAACTTCAAAGCCAAACTTGGTACAAAACTACCTGATGGTAAGACCTTTCTATAGGTACTAATTTGGTTGATCCCTCGGAAAGATCAAGGGTCACAAGAGCTCAGGAAATAGGTGAAAAATAGCCATATTTTGACAAAAGAATTTTTCCCCAAATACTATTCACAACTTGATGGTAAGACCTATCTACGCATACTAATTTGGATGACCCCTCAGAAAGGTCAATGGTCACAAGGGCCCAGGAAATAGGTCGAAATAGCCATATTTTGACAAAAGATGTTTTTTCTCAAATACTATTCACAACTTTAAACCTAAACTTGCTACAGAGATACCTGATGGGAAGACCTTTCTATGCACACTAATTTGGTTGATCCCTCGGAAAGGTCAAGGGTTACGAGAGCTCAGGAAATAGATCTAAATATCCACATTTTGACAAAAGATGTTTTTTTTCCTCAAATACTATTCACAACTTAAAACCCAAATTTGGTACAAATATACCTGATGGTATGACCTATCAATGCATACTAATTGGGATGACCCCTTAGAAAGGTCAAGGGTCACAAGACGCTATCAAATGTGTGTAAAATGCTGATTTTTTAATAAAATTATAGGTATTCCCAAATTTTTGCAAATATTTCAACCAAATTTGGTACAAAGATAGCTGAAGATAACACCTTCCTAGGCATACTAATTTAGTCGAGTCACCACAAAGGTCAAGGGTCATGGGGGGTTGACAGATGTGTGAAAAATGCTTACATTTTCAGAAAACATGGAATTTGCAGCTGCAGAAGCCAGCCCTTGTCACAAAGGTCACACATATGTAAATCGGTCATACACGTGAGCCAAAATGGCTTTGCCTTTCTTGTTCTTTTTAAAATAACATTTTAAAAAATATGATTTTCAAGTGCTGATGGATTTTTCAATGAGAAGATATTCACAAAATAAGTGCATTGACAATAAAAACAGTTACTAAAATATCTGGACTCTTACTGTATTCTGAGATAATTATGTATGCATGATTTGTGTAATGTGGTGAGAGATGTGAAATGATTGAAAGTGTTTAACGGTTTAGTAAAATGAAGATGCCAACAGTAGTGTATATGACATGCATGTTATGCCATACTAAAAAGTAGTTCCTCGTGGATGGCTGATCATGCAGTGGGTATTTCTCAATGGCTGTGTGGCATTTTGGCTACTTTGTTCAGTCACTATGTTTTGTGTAAAAACTACATTTTCCCACACAAAATTCAGATGCATCCGTGATTAATTCTAGTTTTGAAAAAAAAAATCTTCTCATTTCTTTTTCTGCTGCATGTTATTCGTTCTGCCAGGTATGCTAATTGCAGGCGACAACAAAAATAACATTGAAGAATTGTTCACGTCTAAAAATGGCTTATACATTTGGACACTGTTGAACATTAGAAACAGTATGATTATGAACCTTCAAAATTGAACCACTCGTTGCGGAGATATTCCTCCTTAGGTTACCTCTAATTTTCCTCGGCTAACCATTTCAGGTGGTGAAGAATATGCTTCTCAAAGAATAAATACCACCTCAACATCCAAATGCCCCCTACCTACATGCAGCAAAAAAATATCTCCTCGTACTCATTTAACTTTGAGTTGTGCTTGAGGATCTGAGTCCGCAAGAGAAACTAAATGAATGCAAGGTACCCCTATTCACAGTCTCGAAAATGGTGTCCGTGTTATCAGTAAGACAGATCACACATAAGGATGTTACCCCCAGAGTCTGAAAATGTAAGAGTCCCTGTGACTCTGACAACTAAAACAAGTTTGGATACTCGTCTGGATCATTGCAAAGGTTTTATTTAAACTGTAGTTTATTTCGTTCACATCAGCCAAAAACAGTGACCCTGAAAAAGCCTATGGAAAAGAAACGCAGGGCGAGCGACTGCTACTTGTTGGCAAGAAAATGATTCGAAATAAAATTTAGGTTCTGCCTATGTTAACGTCTATACGCCAGGACTTGAGTCCACAAGAGAAACTAAATGCAAAGTACACAGTGTTGTGTTTCGTTCTGATTTGCAATGGGTCGTACTGTCATCCAGTTTGAAATGCGACGAGCGGAGCGCTTATAGGACCCTATATTTGCTATGAGGATCAGCAGGAACCATCGTTAGAGTGTTTACACACTCTGATTTCGACAGTTACAACGATACTGATTTTTAATTAATAAATGTCCGTGACCATGCGGACAGCGTTTTAATATCGAAAGTAGCCGCCATCTTGTAAAAAAAAATCCTATTTGGCGATTGGTCAGTTCTTGGTCACATGACTGACCTAGAAAACACCCTCCATGCTCTTTATTGGTCTGTCCTGCAGACTGCTAGAGTTGTGCGAGAAATATGGGAGGGTATTTACAGGCAATTAGGCACTGAATGGTCTGTGTTGGGTTACTTCGAGGGTTACATTGTGGTATTTTAGTCCGATGAAGATGATTATCAGATCGACGCGCCGAAGGCGCGGAGGTCTGATAATCACCTTCAGAGGACTACAAACCACGATGTAACCCGAGAAGTAACCCAACACAGACGGTTCAATGCCATTGTCGTTCAGTCTAAATTACGCACTATTTGAAGCCTCGAATCTGTGTCTGACGTCAGGAGTAAAACGGCGTCAACTATTTCTGTCCTCAGACTGTATTTTCTTGGAAATACACAGGGGGCGCGACTCTTTGTGAATAGGCTACCATGCCCGGTCGTACAAAAAAATGTGCTTGCTTTTTGCCGGTGGAATTTCAAACGTTTACCAGCGGTGCTTCTTCTAAGCAGCCAGTGACAAGACCAGAATCTGTAGCAATCAAGTGCGAACTTTTCTGACTGGGTTGAAGCGATAAAACTTCTAAATTTTGAGCGCAGGACTGCGTGGCAAGCGACTGGATATATGGCAGGTCTGATTTCGTACATGAAGCATGTATTGTTGGCATCTTTTGCCAACCGGTACTGAGCTCATACATGCATTCAACAATGACTCGATCTTTTCAACAGAAACTGAAATACCATAGATCTGTCACATTATATTTATTTCTTTCTCTTTCTCTCTTACTGCACAGGGGGCACCAGTCCTTTCTTTCTAAACAGCATACGTGTTGACATGGAGCACAATAGAAAGTTTCGAGCTGTCTCAGTTCATAGTTTGAATTGCGACACATTTGTGTAGCACTTGTGTAGTGTGCTCACCGCTTGAGTCATGCCGAAATAAGGTACAATTCTTTCATTTCCCTATCGTCTACCACCATTTTATCTTAGTGTTTTCCGGTTATTTATGATGTAGGCCTAAGGTGCCGGACAGCCCTGATCTAAGCTTTCAGACGAAAGCTTTCCAGCGTGTGATTCCCCTTGGTTTGTGTACAATTCTGCCAGCGCTAGCCTCACCTATCTGGTTTGTGAGTATATTATATAAACTCGAGGCAAATTTGTATCGTTACATTGTTGTGTAATGTTCTGTGCATCTACTGGGTTATAAGACATGGGTTATAAGCGAGACCTGATACATCCTTTTCAGGGATGTAGATGATCGTCTTGTTCTATACCTGCGTATTTCTCTGTGGGCTGGCGAATGGGTGCCTGATAGGCGGGGGCAGGGGATCTAACTGTTTGTATGTCCAGCGCTGAGTGATTCCCCTTGGTTTGTGTACAACTCTGCCAGCGCTAGCCTCACCTGTCTGGTTTGTGAGTATCTATAAACTCGAGGCAAATTTGTATCGTTACATTGTGTAATGTTCTGTGCATCTACTGTGGGAAATCAGGGTATTTACCCGACCACATGTAGTAATGCACCTTCGTGTTTGTGTATGTATGTTTCTCCTGCCTACTTACTAAGTTCCGGAGAAAGACATGGGTTATAAGCGAGACCTGATGCATCCTTTTCAGGGATGTAAATGATCGTCTTGTTCTATACCTGCGTATTTCTCTGTGGGCTATCGAATGGGTGCCTGATAGGCGGGGGCAGGGGATCTAACTGTTTGTCTGTCCAGCGCTGAATGATTCAACATGGTTTGTATACAATTCTGCCAGCGCTAGCCTCACCTATCTGGTTTGTGAGTTTCAGACGAAAGACCTAGGACAGATTCGTGCGCGATACTAGAACTGCGGATTGGTCAGCTAATTAAAAATTACAGGTACGGAACTGGTTCTAGGAGGTAGGCGTTGGGGCATTGAATACCCTGCGATTTTTAGATGCTGACCAATCACAGTGTGGGAAAATGGAGTGACTGAACAATGTTTGATATGAACCGTAACACACGATCGTTGTCGAAAACCGTCAAGCGGAGAAAGCAGAACGGCTAAAATTAGTCCCTCAGGGTTGAGGAAACTGATCGGGCTGAACCCATGATTTTGAGGGGATTCCATCAAGTCAAAGTGTGCCTAAATACATACTGTTCATTTTTTCATGTGATAATGTTTATTGATATTTGTGATTATATTTCACACGTTCACTATACATAAAACAAATTCACAGACAAACCACGTTTAAAAAAAATGATGCGCATTGGGGTCATTTGAAGGGTCAACTTCCACCGACGTCATTTGTCTTTGAGAATAAGCTGCGAAATGGCACGGTTATCAACTCATTCTGCCCGCGACACACCACAGCTAGATATGGCTCGACCATGATAGTTCAAGGGAGGTGGAAGAATAGCTTGGCGCCTATTCTGCCACCACCCTTGAACTATCATGGTCGATCTGTCTCCTGAAGTGTAATGCAGTCCTCAGAGGATAACTGCAAAATGTACATGTTTTCCAGGTACGAAAATGGATGTGAGGATATTGCCTGAGGGAACTTCAATACCAACAGCTGGACACCGTACCTCACTTTCGTGAGTGAGCATAAATCCTGCGCCAGACACTACGCAAGGTGTTTGCGTAATGACTGGCGCAGTAGTTAAGCACAGTTATGCAACCCGCTCTGTGTCTCTCCAAGTCACTGAGACCAGGCCCATCGCAGATTTGCTTCCATATAGCTTCCTCCGCCCGAGAATTCGGTGAGATGCACAGATTCTCAGAAGCGCCCCCTGCAATGGCTGTCTATGACTTGCGGCTGGGTGGTGTTTGCTATGTCAATACAGTGAAGGATTCAAAGCAAAAATCAATCAATCAATCAATCCTTCGGATGGATGGATGGAGATGACTGACTGACTGAATGGATGGGTGGGTGGGTGGGTGATGAAAATGAATGAATGAATGAATGAAATGCAGACGGAGAGAGGGCGGGAGGGGTGTGTGTTGGGAGGGGTGGGGATCATATTGAGATTCCCGGGACCTCTGGATCCGCCAGTGAAATTAATCCGTCGGTAGCGAAGTGAACAGCGTTTACTCATTCCCACGTCACATGGTCGCTCCTAGATCACTGTGACAGCTACATTGCCTTTGATTAAGCTAACTTACCCGCCGGGGAAAAAAACAGCACTCTAAATATTGTTGGTGAGCTCGTATGTGATTTTGAACCTTACGGCTTGAGTTAGTACGATTCAAAATCACAGACCAGCACACAGTTATGTTGGAAGAATCTGTACGATGTTCCCCAATGCGCAATAGGTCATCGGGCCGACATCGGCCCGATGGTCTTTGCGCACTGCCGGGTCTACGGTAGCATCAACACTTTTAGAGAAATGCACACCTAGTGGCAGGCGTGATGTAGCGTAGTTCAGCGTAGATCAAAGTTTTCATTGTGTCTGCTTGAAATGTTGGTACTTTGAGCTTGACGTCTCGTGTGTTTGTACTTTACTTAATTGGCATTCTTAGTCAAGCAAAATGCTACAAAAGCGTATCCTGTTTTCAGTCACATCGTATGTAAGTATATTAGCAAAGACGTTTAAAATTGTCTAAAATGTGTGTGTGTGTGGGGGGGGGGGGGGGGGGGGGGGAGTGTACACGTGTGCACACTTACATTCGAATTGGTACTTTTGTATTTTATCAATTTTATCAGTAGTATGTTTATGCTTTTGTGGTTTCAGATCATTTTTTTCACATTTCTCACCACCCCCCCCCCCCCCACGCCCCCCTGTAAATTTGTAATTGTGAGGCGCATTCAACCTGCGGCTGCGAATATAACTGTTGTTATTCTTCTTATTATTATTCTTATTCTTATTATTCAACTTCACCTTCTTTTTGTGTGTTTTACTGTCACTTTCGTGTTTCGAGGTACCCTTCGCTGCCAGCGAACGCTAATTTTGTGTTCTTGAAATCTTTGTAAATTCAAACGTCCAATTTAAGATCCCCAGCCGTCAAGCGGATAGAAAGTGGTGTCAGCAAAGACAGTATGGTACAGTCTTTCGTGTCAGTAAGAGGCACTGATCCTCACGTGGCACCGCAGTCGCGCTATTTCTCGAGAATCTATGTTGCTGGCAGTTGGGTAGTGTAGCGGTTAACCCCTTCCCTGCCCACGTCCGTACATTTTGTGAATCTGAAATATTGTGTTCACTGAACGACCGAAAGCCACAGCTGTCCGAAGAGCATAGGATACAAAGTGGTCTCAGCATGAGGCATAGATCCTCATGAGCCCCCGCTGTCGCGGGGGCTCATGAGGATCTATGCCTCTTGCAGTTAAATCGCGTTCAGTGAAGGGATTAAACAAAAATGTAGCTCGTGAAATATAATTATCATGGGTGATTGTGTTCTGTTGTCCCTTCTCACGATTCAGGTAATGCTGCATATCATTATCAGGCCTCTTTCATCGCAAACCACGGACCCACAGGTAATGTGGCAATTTTTTTCTCGAATAATAATAATAATAATAATAATAATAATAATAATAATAATAATAATAATAATAAGCTGACGAGCAAAAGGCATGCGACATTTTGGGAATCCGATGATTCCCAAAATGTCGCATTTCTTTTGCTCGTCAGTATACGACTATTACTGCTGCTACTACTACTACTACTAATGATAATGATAATAATGCAATGTCTACTTCGCTTATAGCAAGGTCGGGTATAACCAGTCGGATATACCAACACTTTTTCAGAGGTCCAGACCTCACATTTTCTGTGTAAATCGCTCCGCCTATAGATAACTTCGGTAATAACAACACAAAGCTGGGATCCCCTGGAGTTGTGGTATATTCCAAAGATTACTAAATAATAATGATAATAGTACTAATGCTGCTACTACTGCGAGTAATAATAACACTAATAAACAATAATACGCGGTCAAACTAAATTAACCCATTACATCCTGGGGCTGATTTTGTAAAAGTTGCTTAAAGTATTTTCCTATGAAGGCTGCATTACAGATTAGGAGATAGATCAAATGGTTTAATTCAAGAGAGGTGCCAGAAAGGCTTGGTGTAACGGACGCCTTTGGGGCAGGTTTCGGTCGGACGATGGTGTGACGTCATTAGCAGTTGGACCGAATGTACACATGCGAATAATGTAGAGATAAGCATTGTTCACGAGCGGTAATGTAGGTGAGCGATGTTCACGTGTGACAGTGTGGGTTCGGGAATAATTGCCAGTTAGAGATGCTACACCAGTCGAGCCGAGCAGTCGTTTTCGCTAGGGCTCTGAGGAAGAATTCTGGCTAGAGAATTCGATAGCTGTATATTGAATACAGCGGGGCCGGTACGGAGCGGACACCCCTGGTGTAGGGCCGATGAAGCCGCTGTCCTGAAGGCATCACGTACGTGAACAGATGCGGACATCATCAAGCCTTCATCTCTCCTTCGTCCTACCATCACTGGTGCTACGAGCAGCAACGGTAGCGAAGTAAGCCACAGATTCGTGCTACAGGACCACATGCAGTGTTCCGT
>BTPG01000002.1:106626394-106878894 GCA_036245525.1 Semisulcospira habei | reverse complement strand
TGTACCCACTCCATAAAATTTCCCCTTCTTTTACACATGTATTGATATATTGTATAACAAGCAAATAAATATTCATAAACTTGCTCGATATGCTTTCCTTCCGGGCCATCTGCAGACGAAAAGGATTCAATCTTGATGCTTGCCTCTGTCCGCAATGCAAAAACGCTAAATATGCTCATACTGTCACATTAGCAAGCTCCTTATGCTCACTATACCTGTCATTCAATACCTGCCATTGAACCACCCTCATCTGACTCCTCAATTTCACCCTCCCAGTCTCCACTCGCATCTCAGCCCGGCCATCCAATCTTAAACGCTGGTATCGCCACTAGCACTCCCCCCTTCACCCCTCCCCTTTCTGCTGATTTTTCTGGTCCCCAGCACTTGTCGAAATCGGAACCCCTCATTGACACGATGACGTCATGTGTCAATCATCATTTCATGGCCATCAAGTCAACAGATGAGAGGGGCGTGACGATGTGCAGTGAAGCACACCCCAGCCCCCCGGGCACTGCTACCTCCTGTACCCCGCGCTGCAACCACACCACAGCTGCCTTTGGGCCTAATCCCCCAACGCCCTGCCCTCCGTCTCAAACACCCGTGCCTGGGACTAACATATCTGCAACTAGCATCGAACCAGCCAACCATGAAGGCGTCGGCGCCCTGATTTCTCTCCCCTGCCAAGCTAGCGAACTCGCCCAGGGCGTGCCCTCAGCTGAGGTTAACACAGTTGTAGTGGACACACCCAACACACAGAATACTACTTCACCATCATCAACCTCACTCGTTCCTGTATCTGACAGCACGGCCATGAGACTGATCATCGCCCTGCAGCACCAACTAGCTGAGTCTTCAGCCACCATCACCACTCTCCACTCAGAGCTTCGCCAGTGCCGTGCTGAGCTGCAGGGAGTCAAGAATGAGTTTGCTGACCTCAAACAGGGTTACGACACTTTGACCTCACTTGTCCTGGACAGCGAGGTGAAGGCCAAGAATGAGATCAAGGCTGTTGAAGCGAGTGTGAGGGAAAACATCGATAAAACTGCAGAGGCGCTGAGAAAGAGTCAAACAACGCTCAGTGAGAAAATCAGCAAACTTGTTTCCTCTAGAGACTCTCACACTGGGAAATTAGAGGAAATCTGCAAGCGACTAGATACGTGGACCCCATCACAAACAAAGAGTGTGAGAGTCAGTACGACAGAACATTCACCCACCAATCTTTCTTCGCAAAATAAATCCCCTTCTCCGCCCCCAGCATCCGGTACTACGCCTAAACCGCATGGGTTCCACTCTAACAATAGCAGCGAAGGGCCAACTATTCCTGTTACTAACAGGTACCAAGCATTAAACCCGGAGCAAGAACTTGACTCTCCTGGTTGTTCACCCATCCACAAGAACAATGATGGAAGACCTGCCAGTCGACGCGACAATGAAAACCTGGCACCGCTGGAGAGACTACGCGCCATGAAAATTCGCCCTGAGGTCAACACTCTTCTCATCGGGGACTCAGTCACTAAATACATCGATGAGAAGAGAATGTCTACTCATGAGTCAATCATGCAAAACTTGTCGGTGTCTGATCTCAGGGTGGATCATCTGACGCAGTGGCTGAACACACAGCCCCACAACCCCAACATCCGTACCGTCACCGTTCACATCGGCATCAACAGCTGCTGGCATGGGCCTATTAGTCAGCAGACCTGGCTGAAGCTGTGCCGCATGCTGGTAGTGTGTTTCCCCAAAGCCAGACTGCAGATGTCCACCCTCCTCCCAACTCGCGGCCGCTACCACCCTCTCCACAAACCTGCCTACGAGTCAAATAAAGCCCTGCAGGCAGTCTGCAAACAGGAAAAGATCACGCTCATCGACCACACGTCATCTTTCCTGTCCACTAGAGGCGCTCCTAAGCAGGCTATGTACTTTGACAAACTGCACCCAAGCGAGCATGGCGTGCATGCGCTGGAGTGCAATATGAACCGTTTCGTCAGATCGCACTTGTCCTCAGGTGAGGAATATCAGGATACGAGGCGTTACGATCACCGGGCCGTAAATCGTCGTCGTCGCTCCGAGTCACCGTCAGCAGGAGGAGGCGAAGAGAATCACCCTCGCCACTCAGCCGCGAGCGGTCACGCCATCAGGCCACCACCTAACACCCGTAATGACTCGCAATTTCCTCCCCTGCAGCCGATCAGCTCTCCGACCATGTTGGCACCCAGAAACAGAGGGTGGGAGAAAAGCGGCTTAGCCGCCCCGGCCTCTCCTTTCGACAACATTCAAGCTCTGAGTGTCAGCATTGCACAAGCGATTGCGCAATTTTACTGTCAACAGTAACCCGTTTTGTCGAGCTCACAAAGGAGAAGTAGCCTCCGTCAGCCAGCCTGTCCAGTTAGCAGGAGGGATACATTATCATGAGTCCCTGCGGATGAAGGAGCTCGTGACAATGTATGTCTCTTGTTGGAAATGGATTATGGGACATAATTAGTTCGCGGACCGTCTTCAATCATTTCAACTTTTGTCACCGTCACCGTCATTATGTGACCCTTTATCGCATTTTCGTCCAGCTTTATTTTACCTATTTTGGACGGACCCATTGACTCCTGATAGTGCGAGGGCGACGCCCAATAGCGTGGTGCCTAAAGTGCCAGGCTATTCTTAAGCTGTCACGGTTTATATGTTTCCTTTAATGTGATATGGTCCGTAGATCATAACTACTGTTCTTGGGTGTTTTAGCAATGAGTCAATCAACGTGGTGAAATACTATTCCTGATTTTGTGGTGAGATAATATTCTTGATGTGGTAGTTGCTACACATGTAGCCAGTTTAAGCTTGTGCATTACGTTATTTTGTTTGCAGACAACGGACTGTACTCTTTCTTATTATGAAGTTTGTGTCTTATTATTATAGTTTTGTGGATTTCTGCATCATCTCAGTGACAATCTAACGCCGGATAGCGGCTGTGCCTGAGTGTGTTGCGCAATGTTTTCTCTGACCAGCACTTTAGTGAAACCTGGACAGTTGTACTTTCACATTGATGCTTCATAATTAAGCCGCACGCTGTGTGGACCGCGATCGTGTGGACTGTGGGAGGGACTTGTACAGGCTAATCTATAAAAGTACTATACGAACAGCCTCAGCAACCACACGCAATATTCTCTTTCTGCGCATAAAAGGTGTTTACTCTCATTTTGAAAACGTTTTCGCCGACTGAATACTGGTTCTACTTCTTCTGCTACTGCAACATCATAATTTTTGTTCTTCCTAAAATTATAGTTCTTCTTCAGTACTTCTAAGCCTAATCCTTGTTTGCTTTGATTCAATATTATTGTTGCTTTCATTGTTTGTTTGTTTTTTTTTTTTTTGTTTTTTTTTAATTAATTATTATTTGTGTTTGTGTACTGATTACTATATTATCAATAGCTGTATTACATTAAGTGTACTTATTGTTACCCTCATTTTCGCCACCTTCGTTTCCTTCTCGTCTGTCACGATGAATCAAGCAGACGTGAAAGTAAGAAATCTCCGCATTGGGCATTTAAATGTATACCATCTATATGCCAAACTTGCTGATATTTCCGTTTACCTGAATGACTCAAAACCATTTCATATTTTTGGATTTTCTGAGACACGTCTTGGTTCTAATGTATCTGATGAATCAATACAGGTTCCTGGCTTTTCTGTCCTGAGACGTGATCCAACGGCCCATGGAGAAACAGGATTAGCTGCTTATATTCACACGTCTGTTCAAGCTCTTACACGTAGACGACATGACTTAGAAACTGAGCAAGTTGAGTGTATGTGGCTTGAGCTGAAAGCCCCCCAATCACCATCATTTCTTATCGGTTTTCTGTACCGCAACCCTGCTGCAAACTTTGAGTGGTACGATAATTTTCTTAGTATGTTTGATAAAGCCTGTAAACCTAATTCTAATGTCATACTTATGGGAGATTTTAATATAGACATGTTAAGGTCTCATCATGCATGGGACTCTACGATGACGTTGCTGGGTCTTAAACAGTTAGTCACTTCGCCGACACGAATAACACCAACAACATCTACACTCATAGACCATATCTATGCCACAAAGCCAGAGTCTGTTCATAATGTGTCTGTCGGTAACCTTGGCATCAGCGATCACTTTCCCATCAGCTGTACGTGGTCCACTAAGTTCCCAAAAGCAAAGAAAGGATGTCATACATATATCACCTATCGTTCTTTTAAAAAATTTAGTGAGAGCGACTTTTTATCTGACCTTAATAACGCACCTTTTGAGGAAGTGCTTAGTGAAACTGACCTTGACAGCGCTCTGTCTGTCTGGTATAGCATTTTTCTTACTATTTTAAATAAACACGCGCCTGTGCGGCGGAGGCGAGTCAAACACGCTTCACTCCCGCCGTGGCTGACTCAAGACATTATTCAGGCCATGAGGGTGAGAGATGATCTGAGAAAACAGAAGTTTTTTTGCTGAATTTAAACGTGAGCGCAATCGTGTCAAATGTTTAGTGCGGCAGGCTAAAAAATCTTTTATTGATCGTTTGATTAAACAAGACAAAGATATGTCCATGCTCTGGCGCGCTATGGCAGTAGTGACTGGAGTCAAGAGTAGGAAATCCGCTGTAATCCCGACTACTCTGACTGCCGATAATTTTAACGATCATTTCCTTTCAATTGCCGAGTCCCTGGTCCCCTCTAAAACAAATTCTCGGCCTTATACCTGTCCTGACACCCTGATTGATTTCTGTAGAACGCGAACTGCGAGATTTCATCCTTTTGCTATTCCACCCCTGGCAGTTCACGAGGTTGGTAAGACAATAAGTTCCATGAAGAATAAAAAATCTTCCGGGCCAGATGAAATAAGCCCCAAAATACTGAAACTATCACTTCCCTATGTTGTAGAAACAATAACTTATGTCTACAATTTATGCATACAGAAAAATGTTTTCCCAAAAGAACTAAAAAAAGCTAAAGTTATTCCCCTACCTAAAACAAAAGATCTGTCCGATGTTAACAATTATCGCCCCATTTCACTTTTGTCTGTCTTAAGTAAACCCCTTGAACGACACATTCATAAGCATCTGTTAGAATACCTGGGAAAACACAAATTAATCCACCCCCTCCAGTCAGGTTTTCGCCCGAAGCATAGTTGTCATACAGCCTTATCGCGACTTACTGACACGTGGCTAAGTTCAATGAACAAAGGCGAATTCACAGGTGCTGTTTTCATAGACCTTCGGAAAGCTTTCGACATGGTAGATCATGAAATTCTCCTTTCCAAGCTCAGCATATATCTGGATGGTTCATTTTCAAGTAACTGTTTTCATACATCAGACGGCAGTTCTCAGGCATCTATTCATTCCTTTAAAACAACCTCGTTTTTCGCTTCCTATCTTACAGACAGACAGCAGCGCGTGATAGCCAATGGATCTTACTCTTCAAGTGGTTTAGTAACAAGAGGAGTGCCCCAGGGCTCTGTCCTGGGACCTCTTCTCTTTTGCATAGTTATCAATGACCTGCCACTACATTTTACGAATGACAGAATTGAATGTGACTTGTTTGCCGATGACGCAACAATCCACACCCCCGATAAGTGTCTCGAGTCTTTAAATGATCGTTTGCAACAGGGACTGAGTGAAATTTCCAAATGGTGTGAAAATAATGCAATGATCCTTAATCCCACCAAAACCGAATGTATGACGATAGCAACCCGTCAGAAGCATCAGCTCAAGCCACTTTTGCTTAGCCTGGAAATCCAAGACCACACCATTACACAAGTAACTGAACATCGCCTACTTGGAGTTATTGTTGATAACCAGATGAAATGGCAATCTCACATCAATGGTGTCTGTAAAACTGTGTGTAGAAATGTGTTTATGCTGTCTAAGCTAAAATATTTTATTGATGTCGACACTTGCAAACTATTTTACAATGCCCATGTCAAATCCCACATCGATTATGCCTCCACGACATGGGACGGCAGTGGTGACATACACATGAAGAGGCTTAACTCCTTGCATCGCAGGGCAGTGAAGCAGATCCTGCCTGATCCAGCTCTTTCTACTGACCAAAAATTTGAAAAACTAAAAATGCTTCCTCTTGACAAGCACCATCTCTTTAACAAAGGGGTAGTCATGTATAAAATCTGGAATGAAATCCACCCAGAATACTTATGTAATCTCTTCACCAAGGTAGCTTCAGGCTATTCAACATCAAGGCGAAACTTCGTCACACCACGCCCGAGGATAGATTTATTTAAAACTACCCTTGCTTTCTCGGGCGCCTCGTTTTGGAATAAACTGCCAGCGCACATAACACACACTGGTTCACTCCCCTCTTTCAAGGAAAGCCTCTTCAAGTACCTGCTATCTAACAGCTCATTCACTGGTTCGGGTATCTCCATCGCCTAAAGCCTTGATATTAACCTCCGCGCGCACGTGCGTGTATATGGGTGTGTGTGCGCGCGCGCGTGCGTGCGTGCGTGTGTGTGTGTGTGTGTGTGTGTGTGTGTGTGAGCATGCGGCGCGAGCGTGCGCGCGTGTTTGATTTCAGTGAAAAAAGGAATTTTAAAGACTATCTTTTTTTTTTTTTTTTTTTTTTTTTCCTTCGTTCACATTGTTAGTAATCATAATTGGTGCCCTCCATTTTGCCTTATCCATCTCTTTTTGAACGACTTGTTATATTATGTGCACTTTCATGTTAGTAGCTTTGTACTTTTGTATCTTAGTAGCTTTGTACCTTTAGCAGATTTATACCTTTGTAGTTTAGAAACGGCAAGCGTGAAAAATGGCACATGTGCTAACTGCTTCTTCCGTTCAGAAATAAAGTTTCATTTCATAATAAAGTTTCATTTCATTTCATTTCATTTCATTTCACTAGTAATGAAATACGTCTTATTGTGTAAGTACGCTCGAAATTTCTTTCCCATTGATACACACACACATAAACGAAGAATAACAGCAGCAAACACACGAATCGAATCACCACATTATTGAGATAGACGACACTGGTGTCCGCTAGTGATAGTGACAACCTTAGAAAAGGACTAAATAAACAAACCTGCTGGCATTTTCCGTAATTTTCCGTGTTCTAACTACAAGCAGACTTTACTCAACAACACGCACGATTATAGAAAGCCCTGATGTCTAAACAGTCACACGAAATCTCCGCACTGTCAGTCGACCCTCCAATACGTGGCACACAACAGGTCAGCATTTGGACAGAGACAAACACACTTCAGAAGTCTCGCACCCGGGTTCATAAATACACATAGTTATTAATGTCTGTGGTCGCAACTAAGGCAGCTTATCCGCCTGTTTTCTCCAACATCGGAGGCGTGCTAGAGGGAATTTGCGAGATGAAACATGTTTAGCAGTGTCAGATTTGCTGGTTTCTGTATCGGTTTGAAGCATACATTTGGTATTGGACGGTAAAGTTCCCTAGAGCCTATGTGTATATCAAAACTGTAACTTTAAACTACACCTCCTTTGAAACATTTCAGAAAAGTATGACGTGACTCCAGACTATGCGGGCCCTAGGACGCTAAAGAGTTTTGTGGTGACATGATTTAGTTTAGTACCTGTAGTACACACTGTGCCACTATCAGTGGCGCTGTATGGGGTAAAAATCGCTATGTTTCAGAGCAAATCTATATTTAAAAAAATAAAAATAAAAATAAAAATAAAAAAAAAACGTGAAAATATCCAGCGAAAATCTACACAGCTTGAGTGAACCTGGGCGTAAATCTACCCAGTGTAAATGTGTGCTGTCGCTATTCCATTGCGATATTTTTATTTGAGTAAATACAAGCTTTTGTCGATTTATGCTGGGTGGAATCATGCTATGAAGATTCACGCTGAGTTTATTTAGTTCTCAAAATAAATGGAAAATCAAGAGAAACACATTTCTACTGGGTAGATGTACGCCTATGTGGATTTGCGCTGAGTACATTTCGGTTAGTAGCGTCAAGCTGGGAAGTTTCATGTCCAAATATTGAGAAATTGACCATTTCAGCACCTATGGCGGTAAACAGAAGGACTCTGATAAAGTTTTGTTTTGGACTGGGTCTATCTATCTATCTATCTATCTATCTATCTATCTATCTATCTATCTATCTATCTATCTATCTATCTATCTATCTATCTATCTATCTATCTATCTATCTATCTATCTATCTATCTATCTATCTATCTATCTATCTATCTATCTATCTATCTATCTATCTATCTATCTATCTAATCTAATCTAATCTAATCTAATCTAGTCTAGTCTAGTCTAATCTAATCTAATCTAATCTAATCTAATGTAATGTAATGTAATGTACTCTACTCTACTCTACTCTACTCTACTCTACTCTACTCTCCTCTCCTCTCCTCTCCTCTCCTCTCCTCTCCTCTCCTCTCCTCTCTCTCTCTCTCTCTCTCTCTCTCTCTCTCTCTCTCTCTCTCTCTCTCTCTCTCTCTCTCTCTCTCTCTCTCTCTCTCTCTCTCTCTCTCTCTCTCTCTCCCGTAGTCTTGCCGACCGCTGGGGCACCACTGATGACTTGGCAACCAGCTCCCTCCATTCCTCTCTGTTCTCTGCCATTCTTAGCGTATCACCCAGCCTCAGTCCTGCCCACTCTGAGATATTGTCCTCCCATCTTTTCCTCTGTCTTCCTCTCCTTCGTCCTCCTTGCACAGTGCCCTGCAGGATTGTTTTGGCAAGCCCTGCTGAACGCGTGACATGCCCAAACCACTTCAGTTTGCGTTTTTTCACAATAGGTCTTCATAGGGCCCGATGGCTTGCCTGATTCTGCTTCCCACTTTCTCGTTCGTGATGTGATCTCTGTATGAAATGCCAAGCAGCCTTCGAAAACATCTAATTTCAGTGGCTTGTATACTCCTTTCAAGGTCTGCTGTGAGGGTCCATGACTCGCAGGCATACAAGAACACTGAAATGACTAAGGAGCGCATCAGTCTGATCTTGGAGCAGAGCGTGATGTTTCTGTCCTTCCATATGGTCTTCAATCTTGTCAGTGCTGTTGTTGTCTGCGCAATCCTGGACAGTATTTCTGGTTTTGATCCCTCATCTGTGACAATGGCTCCTAAGTATTTGAATTTATTAACTGTTTCTAGTTTTGGGCTTCCAATCATGACGTCAGTGCCAATGCTACTGGTGTTATTTGTCATCAGTTTGGTCTTCTCTGCACTGATTTCCATCCCATACGCAATGGCTGTGCTGTCCAGCTTTTCCACCAGCTGAGCTAGCTCATTCTCTGTTCCTGCAAGGCCATCAATGTTGTGTGCAAAGCGCAAGTTCGTGATTGTTCTGCCTCCAATACTGACAGTTCCTTCATGATCTTTCAGAGCGTCTGTCATGATTTTTTTTCCAGGAAGATGTTGAAAAGAGTAGGTAAGAGCAAGCAGCCTTGTCTGACTCCTTGTCTGACTTGGACTGGGTACATACATTATATTGAGCAACATTTTGCTTGATATGGTGCCGATAAACAGACAGATGCGATTACTTGATCCGAACCAAATGTCCTCGTCTTCCGACTCGGACATTTTGATTCGGGTCTCGTAATCACATCTGCCTGTTATCGGCACTATATAAAGCAAAATGCTGCTCAATACAATATAATATCACCGTGCATGCAGGTCGTGGAAGACAGGTCGAACAAGACTGCCCTGGGGCAACAGTCCCGAGCTATCGTGGTCGACCCGTCCCCCCCCCCCCTTCCCCCACTCCCCCCCTCCCGCCCCTCCCCCCCTTCCCCTCCCCCCCCCCAGCCTGTTTGTGGTGCCTGTCGAAGACAAATTAATAACCAAGCGGCGACCACTGTTTAACAGTATGCAGCCAGCCCGTGGGAGACAGATGGAACACGATCGCCCTGAGTCAGCGCCTCCGAGCTAACATTGTGGATCCATCTCACATGGCATATTATGTGGCCGTGACGCATGTCCAAGAGAGAAGAGAGAACGAGAAAGAAAAGAAAAGGAAGAAACAGACCCTTGTTAAATCAAACGTAGAGCGATAACCCTAGTATACACACTGTGCATTGGAAGACGGATCGAACATGGCCACCTTGGGGCAACACCCCTCAGCCATCATGGTCGAGCCATCTCCCGTAACCATAATGTAGCGCATATGCAAGACCGTAGCTACACAATAAAAATACACCGGACAATATGTATTATAATATTAATATATTAATATAATAATAATAATGACGGATAATAATAATGATAATGTTATAATACATTATTATTATTATTATTATTATTATTATTATTATTATTGTGTATGAGGATTTGGTTGACCATTTGGGTCCACAATCCAAACGTGCGATACCCGGATAAGCGGCAAATGAATTTAGAGATTGAGACATGCGGCATATTATGCAGCAGGTCTCAATTCGCCGCGTATCCGTATGTGGCGTGTCTGAGATGAGTTAATTTTCGTTCCATGGACGCCGCCTTATCTCCGCACGTGACAGAGTCCACCCGTATTGAGTACCGAGGGAAGGGAGTTCCTGGTGTATCCGTCACGGGTGGATGATCTCTGGGACCGGATCAACCTCTACATCACTACCCGATCCACGCAACCGTTCATGGTAAGTCAAGCACGTATAATTAACCGCTTCACTGCCGAGAAAAACGTGAACACGATCCAACCCCAAGAGACATAGATCCTCATGAGCCCCCGAAACTGCGGGGGCTCATGAGGATCTATGTCTCTTGCTGAGACCAATTTGTACCCATGTTTCTTGGACGGTGTTGGCTTTTGGTCGTTGAATGAACCAAGATTTCATAAACAAAAATGTACGTACTATGGCAGGGGAGGGGTTAACTCATTCGCGACCAGCGGCATATGGATGCGCGGCACAAGTCGCGCATCCGGATGCGGCTGGCCGCGAATGAGTTAATTGTACGCATGTACACATGCTGGGGTAGATAAACACCTTCGATAAATCAAACATGAATAAATCAGATCTTTTTTTTTCCCCTTTTTTTTCTAACAATTTTTCTCTCCTACATTATCTTGGGGTGGGTGGGTCAGGGGATTTGACCCCCACCTCCATCTACATAAATTTGCCCCCAACCCAACCCCACCCCCTTCGCCCCGACCCCATGTACGTCTGGAACCACAAGCTGGGGTAGAGAAACACCTCCGATAATCAAACATGAAAATCTAAAATCTTGAGGGTTTTTTTTTCGATTTTTTAAAAATTAGTTTCTTTCTTCTACATTATATAGGGAGGAGGGGGAGGAGGAGGATTTTGGGCCCTTCTCCTCCCACCTACATTATTTTTGCCCCCACCCCCCCACTACCCCCCCCCCACCCCCAACCCCCACCCCCCCTACCCCACCCCACTTTCCTCCCATGTACGCCTTGAACCAAATCCGGGGGTAGAGAAACACCTTCGATAATCAAACATGACACTCTAAATCTTACGATTTTTTTTCTCTCTCTCTCTCTTTTTTTCCCAACTTCAAGTTTTTCCTTTCTACATTATATGGGGGGGGGGGGGGGGGGCAGAAGATTTTGGGCCCCTCCCCTCCCCCCCGCCTCTCCGGTTCCTATGCCACTGGTCTATAAACACTAAGGGATGTCCATTTTAATCAGGTGAAAATCTACACCCCAATGCTGCCTTTGGCTTATGGAGGAGTGGACTACCAGATTTCAGTGTCGGCCGCGCTGCCCCGCAACCAGGAGGTGAAAACCAAGGGCACTAACAACGCTCGGGGCAAACTGCTGGACGGAATAAGGCATGAGATCACTTACCCCCCTTCACTGCTAGTGGACGTGTCAGTTTTGCAATCTCCGTTAACCGATTACATCCTGACGCTGATTTAAAAAAAAAAAAAAAAAATTGTCCTATGAAGGCTACGTTACTGATTAGGATATGATCAACCATTTTAGTTCGAGGTTGATGCCAGAATAGCTTGGCGCCTCAGGCGCCAAGTTATTTTCAGTGGCACCACCCTTGTCAGTTGAACTATCATAGTCAAATTTATTTCAAGCAATAGTGTACCAGGATGAAAAGGGTTAATTTATCGCCAAATAGCCCAAGTCGTCCATTGAACATGGATTAAAAGTGGTGTAAGCAAGAGGCATAGATCCTTACGATCTGCGTCGGCTCGTGAGGATCTATGGCTCTTGCAGGCGGTGATTTTTTCTCAGCATACTTGAAAATGTGATATATATTCCAACAGTGTGCTGGTTAGTGAGTTTGGGTCCGGTGTCATACTCTGTCGTAACAAGAAATCTCAGATTGCAAACTTATTTATTTATTTATTTATTTATTTATTTATTTTACGAGCCTGATGAGGAATCACAAAAAGCAAGCAATATGGATAAGCCTAGGCCTGTACGGAACAATCAGTAGTTTGAGAACCCCACGTTTGTAAACGTCAGTGATTTCTCTGGTCAAATAATAACTTATCTGTTTGCTTCATTCTTTAATTTAATTTAATTTAATTTTTTTAATTATTATTTATTTATTTATTTATTTATTTTATTTATTTTATTTATTTATTTATTTATTTATTTGGGGGGGGGAGTGGTGGTTGGGGGGGGGGGGGTTGTGGGTGGGCATGGTTCTGTGTTTTTTCTTCTACCAAACCTATCAGATAACCAATCATAGCCCTTAACTAAATAATACAGTTCAACCTCAGCTTCTCACGGTACTCGGGAGCCATCAAGTCAGACCGCGTTATTCACGATCGCGTTATTGCAGTGCTAGATTTACATTAGCTCGTACATCAAGCGCGTACCAGTACCAAGGTTCCAGAGCCCAAACAAGATGATGATTTCATCCCAAAGTCCACCGTATTGTTTGGAGCTCACGTGTGTTTTTCTTTTAGGAACAATCAGAGTTGTTCATATTTTTAAGCTTATCCTTCTGATCCATTTCCCTCCTCGCTAAGCCAACCTATGATCAACACACACTCTAGCGCACATAAATAAACGGACGCACAGCGCTTCCCGCCATTAGTACGCTCTGTAGACTGGAGTACCAATGTGAGGAATTTTGAAGAAGAAGAATAGCACGAGCAGCGATATGACGTCACTTTAAGTTTCACGTCATGGCATCGCTGGTCTCACGACGCCGTGTACACTGTGACGAATTTGATCTTTCACGTCACTCATCCGAAAGGCACGCTCTTCCAGAGCTGACTGTTTTGTTCCACACTGCCTCTTCCAGGGCTGACTGTTATATGGGAGTACATAGTGGCTTCAAAATTTGCAAAAGTGAATTAATTATTATCGAAAAAGTTGAAGAGGTACAACGCTGGATTACAAACTCATTCCGTATCTCCCTTTAATCCCCCCCCCCCTCCCTCCCGCCTGATCCGCACGGCAATGGCACACACAAACACAAACGGCAGAATGGCACACACAAACACAGAAGGCAGGCACACGGCGCTTCCCACCGGTTATACGTTCTGTGGGCTGGCATAGCCACAGCCATTTTGAAGAATATGTGGAATGGCCCATGCCCACAAAGCCTCTTCTGTATGAGCCTGCATGCATTCCACCTTTTCCACAATACGTTCGCAAATATCATACAAAAATAGAGAAACTGACTTCATAAATGAAGGCAAACATCGCGCCAGCTATTACACGTGTAAAACACTGACGTGCTGGTGAGTTGCGTCAACTATGAACATTGTATAAAACACTGACGCATTTCACTGGTGCTTTTACGTCACCGTCACTGATTCTTCTGATGAAATCAATGAGTCTTACTTCTGACATTTTTTCCGCTTTGAACTTTTATTTTTATTTTTTAAAGTTGAAGCGGTGCAAAGCTGGCTAACGAACTCATCCAAAGTCTTTCTACAAAAGTAGCCATGTCCAAAATTGCAAGCGCATATAATCAAAATTTCGGACTCTAATCTGGGTCAACCAACTTTCTATACACGGTCCTTTACGTCTTCAATGAGACATCCAAGGAAAGGGAATCGTAGGGTCGTAGGGTCGTTAGTTCGAGTCCCCGTCCCGGCCCCAGTAGCTGGACTTGCAATCCAGGAAATAAAGACGGGCTTGTTCAATAGCATGTCCGCTGAAAGGTCCTGGTAAATCAAAGTGACACAATTGCAATGATCAGTGTTCAGGTCGTACTCCATAGGCTATACATGTTCCTGTTCCCCATAACCCGCCCGTTAGCGCAGTCCATTATCAGTCCGTTACCGTGGACGTTAACTCATTCAGCCCGAAGCACGAATTTCCCAAATTTTGGAGGCGTCATTAAACGACTATGCACCTTTTGCAGGAGATGGATTGACCATGATAATTAAAGGGTAGTGCCAGATTAGATTGGCGCCGACAGGCGCCGCGTTAATCTGGCACTACCCTTGAATTGTCATGGTCGACCCATCTCCTGCTGTAGTGCGTCAGGGCTGAATGGGTTAAACCCCGAACTAGTTAGTTAGTGATTGGGGTTTAACGCCGAGCAGGCGACTATAAGATCACCTCACGGCAGAAACCCCGAACAAACAAATCATACTGTGTGTGTGTGTGTGTGGCCTCAGAGTCGTGGCAAACGGGGGCGACATCTCTGTCTTCGTCAATAACCCCAGCAACAACGCCACGGGAGTGACATCCATATTGTCTACGGAGTCGCTGGGAACGGACTACATCTTCCCCAGCATCCCCAGGTCGTTCAACGGACAGGTAAGTTCAATCCCAGACGAAGTACCGGTTCTTTTCTTATTTTGTGTGTGTGTGTGTGTGTGTGTGTGTGTGTGTGTGTGTGTGTGTGTGTGTGTGTGTGTGTGTGTGTGTGTGTGTGTCTTCGACTTAAGCGTCTTGGACAGAAACAGTTACGCATTTTAACTCATTCAGCCCGACGCACGTATTTCCCAAATTTTGGAGGCGTCATCTAACGACTATGCATCTGATGCAGGAGATAGGTCGACCATGATAATTCAAGGGTAGTGTCAGATAAGCTTGGCGCCGACAGGCGCCAAGCTAATCTGGCACTACCCTTCCATTATCATAGTCGACCCATCTCTTGCTGTAGTGCGTCATGGCTAAATTGGTTAAAAACACGACAGCTTGTTTTGTACCAATGTTTAACCCTTGATATGATTCACCTCCACAGTTGAAGAATAGGAATAGCAACTTGTCCGAAGGCTTCCGGACGGAGTTGGCCTTATTTGCGAGGCGCGAATTTGGACACAGTACCTTATTTTGCCAGCCATAGATCATTTGGCATTAGCCCACTCTTCTCTTTTGATATTTTACCCCTTTCCAGCCAGTGGACGCGCATTGTGCTTCTGAAATCCTTGTTAATTCAACGACCAAAAACCCACAACCGTCCAAGGGACATGGATGCAGTAGTGTCCGGGAGAGGCATAGATCATCATGAGCCCCCGCACCTGCAAGGGATCATGAGGATCTATGCCTCTTGCAGGTGGATCTTTGTTTGTTTTGGACGTTTTCTCGGCAGTTAATCAACGTTGTCGTAAACTGTCGAGTCAATGAGGGTTAGTTCGGAAGGATACACACACACATTCTGTATGTCAAACACAAAACACACGAAGCAGCAGACAGCTACCAGAACATACGTCTGCCTTGTGAACTTGAGACAGCAGACAATTTTGTCAATTCAGTTTTGTGAAAAGCGAGATTTTCAATGTATTACAGTGTATCTCATTATTTCACAGAAGTGGACGCGCTTATTATGTCTTTTGGCCTTCACAGCGCGGCCCAGACATAGTGCCGCCCAATGGTTTTCTTTTTCCAGGTTACAATCTGCATAGGGAATCTGGACAAACACAACATAATCAAGGTCACCTTGCCCCCGGGCCCACGCCAAGCGGGACCACTCCTGGACTACAAAGGCACCGTCTACTGGCCAGGGGACGTAATCCTTATAGAACTCACCCCCTACGAGTTCGCGGACATCCGTGATGTCACCAGGTCAGTGAGATTGGAGTCTGATGGTGGACACTGACATCACACTTCTCAGACAAAAAAATTATGCAGAAAAAACAACACACACGCTAAGAATGAATGAATGAATGAATGAATGAATGAATGAATGAATGAATATTTCGAAAATTCAGTTTAGTCATTGAGGTCACTCTTGAGTTTTTAATTAGCGTAAAGATGCAAACCTACACATCCGTCTGCAAATATCATATTACAAGTATCCCAGTAGCAAAATATGCCGTCTTCAGGCCCACGACGGCCGTCGTTGCCCGAGGACTTCTGCTTACTGGGTAAAAACATCTAATGTAATACAACAGTAGTTGGAGGACCCGTTTTTATTTATTTTCTCATTATCATAAATTATACAGTTTGTATTTCAGCACGGGAGATCTGACAGGCACTGTCATCAAATCGGAGTGGAAAGTGGCTGTGTTCAGCGCCGCTGTCTTTTTCCTCAGCCTTTTCGACATTCCCTTGTTACCCCTCGACAAGGACATCGTCATTGAAAACATCCCTCCGAAAAGGTAGGCATCATCGTTTGTGCACAACCCGTTCTGTAACAGTTGACAATGACTATGTTTCTGCAATCTTCGTTCATTCAACTCCAGAAAAACCTAGCTGTCCCAGGGGCATGGATTCACAAATGTGTCAGCAAGAGGCATAGATCCTCATGAGCCCCCGCGACAGCGGGGGCTCATGAGGATCTATACCTCTTGCAGCTGGGTGTTCAATTTTACTCGGCGCTGTACGGGTTAATGATTTACTTTGATTTCACGCGTATGCTTTAAGCACCAAATACAATAAGTCATTTTTGTGAAAAGCGAGATTTTCTTTGTAATACAATGACAATATTGCTTTTAACTGAAATGGATTTACCATCTTTTGCCTTCACAGGCAGAAATAACTAAAAAGAAACAAAAAAACAAAAACAAAAAAAAAAAAAAAAAACCCCGCGATTCCGAAGAACAAGTACAAAACCAGTCTATTAATAAAGAAAAGAAACACACTTCGAAAGAACAAGGACTAAACCGCTTACTAACTAAGAACTAATTTTAAAAGAAATAAATACGTCAGCAAGTAGAGAACCACGCTGCAACGAACGAGAACAAAACTGTTAACTTAGTAAAGTATATGTTCCTGGTTTTTCGTGGCGTGTTTCTTTCCTTTGTTGTTATTTATTTATTTATTTATTTATTTATTTTTCGTTTTACAATTACGAATGGAAGCCACGTTCTGGACTTAATTTTTTTTTTTTTTATTTGTCTACGGTCATAATAGACGATTTCAGGAGTGGGTAAAAAAAGGTGCACGTCTTTAGAAGCAAACAGTGGATTACAAGCCCGGACAAGCATGCGATATCGCATGTTTGTCCGGGCTTTTAATCTACTGTTTTCGTCGAAACACTTTCCATTCTGACCCACTTCTGATGTCCAAACAACGTCTATTTATTTCATCGCATGTGTTCCATGATGGTGGTGCAGTGTGTGGGGCAAGAAGTTCGTCGTAACTTCGACACCCTCAAAGACGGATGGTGACTTCATCCGGGTCCTGGCAGGAGAGAATGACGTCACTGTACGGCTATCGAACGGGGGCCAGTTTGTCATCCCGCAAACAGGCAAATTCCGAGAGATGCCCGTACCTCCAGGCGCCAGCTTTGTTCTCACGGCCGACAAACCGGTAGAGGTACGTTATACATACACCGCTAGTCAGCCTGTTTAGGATATAACTCGGATATAAAGTGGACATGTTTCTAGATCCCAGATTTGACACCCGGTGACGAAAAGGTCCTCGGACCGACGGCAGCCTTTCGCTGTCCCGCGCACTGACGTGCGCGGGACAACGAAAGGGTGCCGTCGGCCCGAGGACCTTTTTCCTTTGTGGAAATATTTTTGTCTTCACGCTGTTGAAAAAGAGTCAAGACAAGTTGACGCTTCCACCCAACAAAAAAATCCAAAAACAACAACAATAACACAAAACAAAACACACACACACACACACAAAAATTAAAAAATAAATAAACAGGTGAGTGAGTGAGAAATAGATAAATACATAAAATGTGATAAATAAATAATAAATAGTTCAATAAATAAATAAATAAATAAATAAATAAATAAATGTGTGAGTGAGTGAGGGTGTGATTGAGAAATAGATTAAAATAAATAAATAAATACGTGCTTGCGTGCGTGCGTGCGTGCGTGCGTGAGTGGGTGAGTGAGTGAATATTAAATAAATAAATAAATAGATAAATAAATAAATATTCAATAATCAAGCAATCAATCAAATACGCGTAGATCATTGGCAAACCGAACGCACTGCACCTAAGCTGACGTGTTGCATCTGTCACGCAGGTTGTGCAGTTCCGGTTCAGCTTCGCCAACGACTCTGCACCCTTCATGTTCCTGGTTCCGTCCCTGGAGAGCTACAACAACAACTTCATCGTTCCTGTCATCTTTAACGAGCAGGTGAATAACATCTCCTCTCCGTTATTGTGGCACTACCCTTGAACTATGATGCTTGATTTGTCTCCTGTAACTGTAATGCATACTTTGGATGACAAGTCCACTTCCGCAAGAGACATTGATCCTCATGAGCCCCCGCATTCGCGGGGGCTTATGAAGATCTATGCCTCTTGCTGATACCAATTTGTAACCACTTCCCCATGATGGTTGTGGCTTTTGGTCGTTGAATGAACAAAGATTTTAGAAACAAAATATGCGTCCAGCGGTTGTGAAGGTGTTAACTCCACGCTAAAGAGCCCGTGGTCCAGGATGTTCCTGCTTTTCTCGTCACCAGAAACACGGATTCAAAGTGATGTCATCAAGAGGCATAGATCCTCATGAGTCCCTGCAACTGCAGGAGCTCATGAGGATCTGTGTGTCTTGCAGCTTGATCGGAAATCAAGCAGTCAATGAATACGGTCTCCTCTTGTGTCCAGTATCTGGTGGGGTCACGGAACTACATCGTTCTCGTCACACACGTCTGTCACGCCGACCGCGTCACCCTGCGGCACAACCACACCCCGAGACTCATAGGTTACGTGTCAAAGTCGTCGTCATGGCAACCGGTGGCGGACGGGTCCTTCGTCACCGCGCAGGTCAGGGTCGGCGTGGGGTTTGTCACCGTGGCGATGGAGCCTTCTGGAGACGCTTTGGAGGATGAGATGGTGACAGTGGGAGGCTACGTGTTCGGGCAAGGGTCGAAAAAAGCCTATGCAGCTCCTCTGGGTCTTTACATGCCTCCCGGAAAACGAGTGAGTACAATGCCTTTTGACCGCTTGACTATTTTGGCACCTAGCTGGGTTCAGTTGCATGAGGGAGCTAATTAAGTCCTGCTCATGCAACTAATCAAGGTGCTCCTCTATAGCGGATTATCTCGCTTAGCGGCGTGCGCAGGATTTAAGCTCACTGTCGCAAGTGAGACTTGGAACTCCAGACATCAGTTGCACAAGGGAGCTAATTTAGTCCTGCGCAGGCCACAAATCAAGGTGCTCCGGTATAGCTCTCTCATGCAACTGGTCCCTTGTGCCAAGTTAGTTAAACACTACGTTTGATTTATCATGTCAATGATCATTTGATCCAGATCCCCCGCTACTTGTACATCTTCTACTTATTAATTTTTGTTTGATTGTTTGGGTCTTTGTGGTGTGTGTGTGTGTGTGTGTGTGTGTGTGTGTGTGTGTGTGTGTGTGTGTGTGTGTGTGTGTGTGTGTGTGATGGTGTGTGTGTGTGTATGCGTGTGTGTGTGTGTTTGTTTGTTTTTTTTGTTGGCTTTTTTTGGGTTGTTGCTTTTTTAGAGTGGGGGGGGGGGGGGGACGACCAGTGCATCCTTATCCCTCTTCGCGAATAGTGGCTTTTTATTGCTTTTATTGTCGAAGTTTTTACCCGAAAATTGTAGTGTGTTTGCGTTGGTGGTGGCTGCGCTTCGACGTGTACACCCTTTTTTTCCTGTCATTATTTTTTGGGTGTTTTGACCAATCTCGATCTATGATCATTGGTCGATAATGCACAATTCTCTCCCCTGACAGTGCTTTTACCTGCTTTACTTTATAATCGACGTTTACGTCGGAAAGCGGATTTGTAACACAGCTATGTAAAATCGGTCTTTTGCAGTTGTTTAACTACAAACTGCCGGACTACTGGCGGATCAGCGGAAAAGGTATTTCATTTTACTGCGTGGTTTTTTTTCCTTCTTAACCTCTTCACTGCAACTGATCGTACATTGTACGTCTGAAATCTGCGTAATCTCAACGCGAAAGAGCTCCAAATATTCCATGAACAATGTGGTACAAAGTGGTCTCAGCTAGAGGCATAGATCTTCATGAGCCTCCGCAATTGCGGGGGCTCATGAGGATCTATACCTCTTACAGTGGTGTCCACTTTTTCTCGGCAGTGAAGGGGTTAAGTCTTTTGACAATCGGCAATGGCATTATGGCAATTCATATTAATTTTGCACGATTCATAAGTACTACAAACTTTTGCGAATAATCCAGTCACTTTCTTTTGTCTTTCATTTGGTGAGTATCCGGTGAGTTTAAATAAAAATTATTTATCTTTTTTTATTTATTAAAAAATCATGATTCATCCATTGCGAAGTGACAGGGAAATACGTGACTACCTGAATAATGCAATGTGTAATGTGTTTCTCCAAAGTGAGTGGCAGTAATCGAAACAATACAAAACGAGTTAATTGGTTATTAAGGTTTAACGCTGAGCAAGCGACAAAGGTCACAATACGCATGCACCTGATGATCATAATGATGGTCATGGCCGGTGACGGCGGCAACGACATGATGATAATGATTATCATCAACATTGCCGTCTTCATAATGCAACCTGCCAATATTTCTTTTCTAACTTTTTAGAACACATCGTGAAAGGCCACTCCAAGCTAGTGGCACGCGACAAGCTTCCAATGGCGCTTCCGCTCGAGACCCCACGTGACGTTACGTCACGGATCACGTGTCACCACACGTGCTGGACGCATGCGCACTGTGTGTACGTGGCATACAGCAGGGCGGAAAAGAAACAGGACTCCGGGTCAGAATGTCGCCTGTACGGACCAACAGCGCAGTGCTCTGGCCTGAGAGGTGCGGCGGGGTTTCTGCTGTACAAACTGGCCAAGTAGCTGCCGTAGAGGTTTTCTCTACCGTTCAGCCGCCGTACCTGGACTCAGTGAAGCCATCAAGTTAGACCAGGTTAACCCCATCGCTGCCAGTGATTACGGATTTCACTGACGTCAGAAACCACTGCACACTGATCAACATTCGCGTACAAAACACAAACTAAGTGGGACCAGAATAGACATTTAAAGAACATAAGACCAGCAAGATGCATAAATCCTCATGAGCCCCGCGACTGCAGAGGCTCATGAGGATTTATGTCTCTTGCAGCTGGTTAGCGTTCGCCTCGCTCTGGCACACATAGTGATGAAACTATTGTATGTCTACTTGTTTAAAAAAAAAAAAAAAGTTAAACATTTAAGGGCCGATGTCAGTCTTATGTTGGCCCGCGCACGGCTGACTCACATTGGACCGATCGGACATGTTCGCTCCCCGAGTATCCTCTTGGGAAACTGGCGGAGACTTGTCCGCTATATATTCGATTTCAGGACTGTACTGGTGCGCTTGGTACGGAGACTGACCTGTCTTTGTCAGGACCGAGGCTTGACCAACATACTGACGCTAAAGTGGCCACTATGGCACACATTTTCGTACACTGTACCCCGTGTACCCCCACTGTCCAGCCGTGTTGAACTGTACACCATGTACACTTTCCATTGTTACACTGGCCAAGACTTCAAAGTCTCGGGGTAGAAGTCACGTAACTTAACGATCGCGTCAGTACTAAAATGAATCTCAATCATTCTGCGGGGACTGAAAGGTTTGGCTCTTTATGAACTGGGAAGATTATTGAAGAGTTCTATAATTTCATTAACGCAAGACTAGAAACGGGTGTCGAGCTTTAGGGCACGTTGAACAACATTCTCGTAGAAAGCGAGACTTGGAAAGTCTTGAGCAGTTTAACCCCGGACAGTGTACACGATGTACAGTTTAAGACTGGACAGTGTACACGGGGTACAGCGTCCGAAAAAGTATACTACAGTGACCAATTAGAGACATAGATCCTCATGAGCCCCCGCAACTGCGGGGGCTCATGAGGATCTATGTCTCTATTGACTGGGGCCACGTTTCAAAACAGGACAGGACAACACTGTCGCTGAGTCCAAGTTGTGCGGCAGAATGTGATCGCTTCCCAGCAATAACTAATAAACTCAAGACAGGCTTAGTTTCTGCTTTTTGTGTACATTCACACGATGGGCCACTGGCCCCTGGTCCTGTAAACGAATACTTTACTGAATAAAAACAAAGAGCGTGGATTTTGTAGTTATCATATTAATTCTTTAGCGACGGATGTTTACTTCAGTATACCTTAGATCAAATTTTCGGAGAGTGAAGTTTTATAATAAACTGGTCCTACATTTATAATAAATTGATCCTATACACTGTTAACATTAACCCGTTGAACCCCAAGGCTGCATTTCACCAAACAACTGTGTACCAAGTGCAGAAGATGGGTCAAAGGTAGTGCCAAATTAGCTTGGCGCCTCAACTTAGGCGCCAAGCTAATCTAGCACTACCCTAGAATATCATGGTCGATCTCTTCAACCATCTCCTGCTGCAGTGCGTCGGTTCTAAATGGGTTAAATCGCCGCGTTTTAGGATGGGCCGGCTTTGATTAGAAAATGTGCCCCGAGTCAATCTGATGGCGGAAGTGCTCCATGTCAAACACGAGCGGTGTGTACAGATGTGTCTTCGGAAAACTGTGGTCAGTTGCATGAGTGAGCACCTTGCTTAGTGGCTGGCGCAGGACTAAGCTCATTCATGCAACTGGCCCCTAGTGTCAGTCTTAGGCTAAGGTGGGCGTGCGAAGGGGAGTCACTCAATGTAGGACAAAAACACGTAACAGTTGCATCCCTTTAGCTTTTGTATTGTCACCGAATTGCCAGCTCACTACACAACCCCACTAGTCGTCTCCAACGATTTTTTTTTCTTTTTAATGAGTCCGAAATAGCTCAGGCGGTTAAGCGTCGGAGCAAGAGACCGAAGGGAATTGCCGGATCGTGGGTTCGAGTTCCCGTAGCTGGACTCGCAATCCAGGGAAAAAAGACGGGCTTGTTCCATAGCATGTCCGTTGATAGGTCCTGGTAAATCAAAGTGCCACAGTTGCAGTGCGCCTGAATTGATCAGTGTTCAGGTCGTACTCCATAGGCAATAGATTTTCCTGTCCCCCATAACCCGGCCGTCAGGGCCGTTCATTAGCACTTCGGTGCTGTGGACATTAAACCCCGAACTAACCTCCAACGATTTACTAATCGCTGTCGGATCAGCAGAAGTTGCAGAAGTCACTTTCTTTACGCTACAGACGACGCTGTATTGACGGAAACTCGGGTGAATGCACTCGCTGAATTTTACATATATCTACGAGTACCGCAGGCCCTACTCCCCAGTTCCGCTTACCCATCACATCCTGAGGATAATTTTTCAAAATTTCCTTTGTATTCTAAGAAGGCTACACTACAGATTACACGATAGATTGACTATGATAGTTCAAGGGTGGTGCCAGAATAGCTTGGCGCCTCAGGCGCCATGCTATTCTGGCACCACCCTTGAACTATCATAGTCACATTTATTTCAAGCAATGGGTGCATCATAATGAAAAGGGCTCAAGGCCGTACAAAATACTTTTCGGAGTTCACTGGTACGGAGACCTTTTACTGTCTATTACAATATGTCACTACTATTGTCTTCAAAGGAGTTAGGTTGATATGACTGTTATTTAACAGGTTCCAAATTTAAACGGAGCGTCAGTGTTTTTTCCGGCTTGGCGTGTTTTAGAACCGTCCACTCGCTTTGTAATAGGGCTCGGGAAGCTCCCCGCATTGCTAGGAGCGTCGGCTGCCGCGCCGCCATCTTGAGAGAACACGCTCGCCTGGCGATAGACTTCAGATAGTAGCGAAGAAGCGTTTCAACACGTTTTTCTTCATGTTTCTTCCTCTTTGGAAACAAACAAAAACAGATTCTGGTTAGCGGTTTCCTACGGTGATGGCAAGACTTGCTGTTACTGCACGTCAGGACTTTTCTGACATTGTCCTGACAGCAATTTCCCGATGACTGAGTCGGTGTATCCTCTCAAGATGGCCGCCACGACTAGTGTGATGACGTCCGCTTCCCGAACCCTATTGGCGTTCATGAGACGAGAACACATCAGTTTCTCTCTCTCTACACACACACACACACACACACACACACACACACACACACACACACACACACACACAGGCACACACACACACACACACACACACACACACACACACACACACACACACACACACACACACACACACACACACACACACACACACACACTGACATCACCATCACCACAAACAATCGACGAAACAAAACCAACACCCACGCTCATGTTCAAATGATTAATTGCTTTTACTTCGCGCTCAATAAAGAGTCAGCAGTAACAACAGAAAATCTTGCATGCCTTCTCTAGACAGTCAGAACAGTCAATCCTGTCCAGTGCGAAAGCCCGCCGCTGAATTGTCATAAACGGTCAACCCGGCCCCATGCTCCGAGACCTAACTTATTTAAACACAGGACCAAGTGTCCACAATTTGGGTAGCGTCCTATCCTGTGAGGACTTTACATTTTCAAAGAGATGGATCGATCATGAGAGTCCAAGAGCAGTGACAGATTAGCTTGGCGCCTTGAAAGGCGCCAAGCTAATCTGGCACTACCCTTGAACTTTCAAGGTCGACACGTCTCCGACAGTAGTTTTATTGCCATGTGTGAAACTGCGAAAAGAGCCTACGGAAAGCAAACACCTTTTCCTATCCAAGGTGCTCACTTTCATAAACTCGCAGGCAGTCGTGTTATTCAGGTTCGACTGTTGAAAGCACCACTATCAGAAAACTATGATGAATCATAAAATATATCATCATCTACCCCATTTCAAACAAGTCAGCCTGTTCATTTAAAAACAAGATGGGATGAACCATAACCCACAATGTCCCTTCTATATATGAGAGCTGTCTTCGCTGTCAAGGGTCTCTACCTTTTGTCTTTGACTTGATTCTCATGTTCAAATATCTCCTTTTGAAAAAGACTCGCAGATGTGCCAATGCGTCATAGTGAACTCTATAAGGGGCGCGTGCAGTGCATACGCGTCATTGGTTTGTAAAATGTCATTTGTCATGACGTATATTTTTGTTTTTACGTAATTTTATATTTAACCTGATACGAGATTCCCTTTCGCGTTAAGATTTGGGGAAAATGGTGACAAAACTAGAATTTCACGGTACAATTTCAGTCTTGCTATAATTTGTGTTAAATCAGGTTGACTTTACCTAGCTACATGCTATAATAAGTACACCTGCATGCTCTACTGAAAGCGCGTCGATGAAGTGTGTGTATGCGTGTGCGTTTACGTGTGCGTGCGTGCATGCACGCGCTGCAAACATCCTCAAGAGGCATAGATGTTCATGCGCCCTCCGGGCATTTAAGGATCTATGCCTCTTGGAAATGCGCGCATATTATGTGTCATTGGTTTGTCAAACGTCATTTGTTATGACGTATTTTTTTGTTTTTACGTAATTTTATATTTAACGTGATATGAGTTTCCTTTTCGCTTTAAGACTTGCAAAAATGGTGACAAAACTAGAATTTCACGGTAAAATTTCAGTCTTGCTATAATTTGTGTAAAATCAGGTTGACTTTACCTAGCTACATGGTATACGAAGTACACCTGCATGCTCTTCTGATAGCGTGTCGATGTGTGTGTATGCGTGTGCGTGTGCGTGAGTGCATGCGCACCGGCTCTGCAAACATTCTCAAGAGGCATAGTTGTTCGTGCGCCCTCTAGGCACATGAGGATCTATGCCTCTTGGAGATACGCGCATATGTGTGAGAAAGAGCGAGCGAGAGAGAGTGAGAGATAATTACGTCCTATTGAGTGTATGCGTGGTGATGGAGTTACTGCTTTTACGTCACCGGCATTGTCTGACTTTCTCTAAAAGTAAAGTTGTTTTTTTTTACTGTTTTAATTATTTTCTGAAAAACAATAATTTTTACTAAAGAAGTTGAAAGGATGGCTAATGAACTCATCCAATGTCTTTCTCAAAACTAGCTCTATGCAAAAGTTCAAGTAAATATGACAAAAATTACGGACTCTAATCTGGGTCAACCGACTTCCTATACAATTACAATGTGCTCGGAGGCTCTCTTGGCCACCCACTTACGAAAGTATTTCGACAAGTTTCAAGCTTGTGTGTACAGAAATATCGCTGATTCTCTTGTTTACATACATACGCACACACATACATACATACATACATACATACATACATACATACATACATACATACATACATAAGCACATACATACGCACATACGGCGCTTCGCGCCAAATGTACGTTCAGCAGCGAGGTTAGCGTAACTAGACATGACGTAATTTTTATCTTGTTACTTAAATTGTTAGAGGTTTAGCCTACCCCTCTTTGACATCATGGATATGCTATTAAATTCGACCCACCGCGACCCGTCCTAAAAAATCCCTTCTACAAATAGAAGGGACTAATAATCCCAGATTTTACCTTTGAAATATGTTCGATGTTGTTTGATTTCAACACGGTTACAAAATAAATAAAAATGAAAAAAAAAATAATAAAGGATTTATAAGGCTGTCGATAAAAAGTAACTTCACACTTTGGCTGTCAGAAGCGCTTTTTGTCGCGATGATTCCTGCAGGAATCATCGCGACAGAAATCGCTGCCAACAGCCAAAGGGTTTTAACTCATTCTACCCCAGACACACCACAGCAAGATAAGGATCGACCATGATAGTTCAAGGGTGATGCCAGAATAGCTTGGCGCCCATAGGCGCCAAGCTATTCTGGCATCACCCTTGAACTGTCATGGTCGATCTGTGTCCTGCACTGCAATGCAGTCTTCAGAGAACAACGGCAAAATTTGGGGATTTCGGTGTTGGGGTAGAATGAGTTTTAACGCGAGTACAACAATTCTGGCTTCCTCACTACCCCACAATAAAAAAAACTAACAGATTGTAAAGTGCACCCACTTGTTGACAAAATTAATTTGATCATTTTGTGTTGTGTGCTGGTACACAAATACTGGCAAAAAGGGAATAATGACCTTCGTGACACAAGAACATGACTAACCTCAAGATGGGTTATCATATAGTGAGGAGCAAAAGAAATGCGACGTTTTTGGTATCAGTCATCGGAAACACATTAGTGTTTCCGATTATTCCAAAAATGTCGCATCTGTTTTGTTCCTCAGTATAATAATTCTACAACACGTGTCTGCATTTGATGAGACTTACTTATATATACGATAGAACCTGTTCTGTTTGAGCTGCAGCCACCTAAGTGATGGTCTTTAATGACAGGTGACACTTCTCGCCCTTCAAGACTTCTATTGAAAGACAGAGCGCCTGTTTATTAAGACCACATTTTTCTTCTTGAAAAAAAAGGTTGCTCAAATCAGGTTTTACTGCACATGGACACACTGCTGCTGTATAAAAAAAATAATAATAAAAAAAATAAAAAGTGTGTCTGTGCACTGGTTTGTGATTTCGGACCTTACGGCGTAAAGACTCAAAGCCCAAAGTTACAGACCAAGAGTCACTTTGCATCCTGAGGAGCGTGGACGGTAACAGACGTTGTTAGCAAATCAGAGGTAGGTCAAAATTACACGTGTTTCGACGAAAACGGTGGATTAAAAGCCCGGACAAACACGCGATCGCGTGTTTGTCGGGGCTTGTTAATCCACCGTTTGGTTGACACGAGTACAATTTTGACCTACCTCTTTCGGAAATCGTCTCTTTGGTCAACGAATGCCAACACTGGACTCGGCGAGACGGAGTTTCAAACAACACGAGCAGTTGATGTTAAAATGGTGATGTATTGTTCAGTTCACAACCTTCCCAAAATAAGCAGTCTTTAACGGGCGAGACGGTCGGCCGCATCAGCCCGCGCACGGCTGTGCGCGGGTCGACTACGGCCGACGACATTCCGATAGTCTTTGCGATAGTACTGCGTTTTAGGAGTATCTCGCTTGTTCAACTGGGTCCTGCAGATCAATTTGGTAGGTGGCCCGCTTGTACTGTGGCGGGTGGCCTGTTTACGCTGGTCTGTGATTTCTGTCCTTACGGCTTGAAGCTGTAAGGTATAAACTCACAAACCAGCACAAACGCTTTAATTTAACCCGTTCAGTGCCAGCTGACGCAGACTATTTCTGCAATCTTCGTCAATTTACCCCCCCCCCCCCCCCCAAAAAAAAAAAAAAAAAAAAAAAAAAAAAACACCCTAACAGTTCCAGGGACATAGATTAAAAGTGGTGTTAGCGAAAGGCGTAACTCCACACAAGCTCCCGCAACTGCTTTGAGGATCTATACCTCATGCAGCTGGGTGGCGTTTAAATGTTCTCGGCGCTGAACGGGTTAACTCATTGAAGACGTGCCATATAATATACGGATACGCGGCGATTCGCCGCGTATCCGTATACGGCACGTCTCCAATGAGTTAACGATCACTTTAAATGGCTTGATGAAAAATGAGCGAAAAATAGTACCTTACTGAAAATAGAGCTGATGCAATAAATAATGCATATCGGTAAAATACAAATTAAATAGCTGCATACTGACACACGCATATTTTTACAATGTCTATATACGTGATCGTCAGAAAACTAAATTGACCCAAGCTGCATAACGAGTCTGCCCTAAACAGCATGAACAGTATAAACACAAAATGCATACATAAGCAGTCATACACACGCCTGTACTACCAACGACAAAAATTCATACATAAAATAATACAAAGTTCTAAACTACATGGAAGAAAATAAAGCTAATATATAGACAAAACGAACAAACAGGTGTACAATAATGTACATAAACAAAACGTTAAGTCAACGAATAACTGAAAAAAAGGAAGAAGCTCCCTTGTGCATGCTCACACTGGTTGTCTCTTTCGATTCGCTGCGTCGAATTGAACGAAACGACCAGTGTGGTGCATGCAGCCACCGGTACTGTAACAGTATAGATGACCACAAAAGGGTATAAAAGTTTCAGTCTCTCTCCCTCACAAGGCCTCAGTTACTAAAATTAACCACACAATCCCTTCATGGCGATCATGTTCTCAAGGCATGTCACGGGCAGCTGCACAACCTTGAGAATGGCTTCACACACGCCCTTGACGGGCTCTATACAGACGGAGAAAGGCAGCAGGAACACGTAGAGCCAGGCGATAAAGAAAGCCAGGGGCCAGGCGAGGAACCAGAAGATAAGGAACCAGAGAATGGCCCACAATATTCCCGGGCATAGACCCCCTCTTCCGGACCCCTCGCCGCCGCCGTCGCCAGCACCCATTGGTAGTTTTGATCAGGTGATCTCTGTCACGTGACTGTGCAAATCTGAAAAAGATGTACCAGGGAACATAACATCAGCTACACGTTGGAGTCCGGTGCACCGTTTGCAGGAGTACTCCCCAGATAGAACAACTCCGGGAGTACGCCACAGGTGCACTTCTACAGGGTATGTAGGCAGGACTACGTTTGTGCACGTAGCTGAGATAAGGACTACATCCCGTACGACCACATTGCACTAGGCTGCAATTTGTGCTTGGATCAGACAAAATATAAGTCAATATTGTTCATGTTTAGCATCCCCTAGCTCCAAATAGATTTGCGCACCTTAAGCTAGTTGCAGAGGTACAAAAAAAGGTGTCCACAAACTGTCATAATTTGATGAAATCATCCAGATTTCAGTGAGCAAAATTTGATCGATTGCGTGTCCGATTCGTCAGGCCAGATTCTGCTGCTTAGCTGCGTCTACACTACACTAAATACACGTGTCAACATTTCTGTGGGTTGTAAAAATGACAACAATTGGTAAGGTCAGGAAATTTTAGTGTCCTTAGAACTGAAAAGGCTTATTTGATGTTGGGACTACGCTGTGCAAAAGACAGTCTCGGTTGTTCAGAAATGGCTTACGGTGTGAACGATTTGGGACTACACTGTGCACACGACAGAAACAGGAAACATATGTTGTTTGAAGTACTAGCAGTGCAACTGGTAGGTGTGACATTTCCAAATGCCAAAATAAAAATTAACATTTGAAGTACAGCATATAATTATGATATTTGGGCGAATAATGTGTATTATGTAAAATAAGTTATATTTGCAAAACAACAAAGTCGGTAAAAACATAAAGATGTGACCAGCTGTTCTTTTCAAAAGTCCCTTCTATTTATAGAAGGGATTTTTTAGGATGGGTCGCGGTGGGGCGAATTTAATAGCATACAAAGGCAGGCAGGACTAAACCTCTGACAACTGAAGTAACAAGAAAAACATTATGTCATGTCTAGTTACGCTAACCTCGTTGCTGAACGTACATTTGGCGCGGAAGGCCGTGTGTGTGTGTGTGTGTGTGTGTGTGTGTGTGTGTGGTGTGTGTGTGTGTGTGTGTGTGTGTGTCCACGCGTATGTATGTAGACACGAGAATCTCAGATCATTGTTGTACGCACAAGCTTGAAACTTGGCGAAATACTTTATTCAAGGGGTGGCTAAAAGAGCCCCCGAGCATATTGTAACTGGATGTCTCATTGAGGGACATTAAAGACCGTTCATAGAAAGTCGGATGACCCAGATTAGAGCCTGTAATTTTTGTCATATTTACTTGAAAATTTGGATTTAGCTAGTTTGGAGAAAGGCATTGGATGAGGTCGTTAGCCAGCTTTGTATCTCTTCAACATTTTCAATAATAATTAATTCATTTTTGCAAGTTTTGGATCCACTATATACTTTCATCAAACAGTCCGCCCTGGAAGAAGCTGTGTGTGGAAGGAACAGTCAGCCCTGGAAGAGGCTGCGTGCCTTTCTGATGTGTAATAATAATAATAATAATAATGAGTATTTATATAGCGCTTAATCTTAATCAAAAGCTCTAAGTGCATTACAATTTGTACACAAAAAGAAAAATACAATGACATATGCACATAACAAACAAAACACAATACCCAAACACCACTTTTACAATGAACTAAAATACATACGTGAAACATCATTTTCGTCACTGTGTACACGGCGTCGTGAGACTAGCGAAGCCATGACATCAAGCTTATATTGACGTAATTTTGCTGCTCGTGCTATTTTTCTTCAGAATTCCTGTTGCTACTCCAGCCTACTTACTTACTTACTTACGCCCATCACCCCCTCTGGGGCATAGGCCGCCGACAAGGTCCCTCCAGCCGTCTCTGTCCTGGGCGAGTCTCTCCAGCTGTCCCCAGGTGTGGCCCATCTTCTTGGCATCTGTCTCCAGGTCACGTCGCCAGGTGTTTCGTGGCCGACCTCTCTTCCTTTTTCCCTGGGGGTTCCATCTTAGGGCTTGCTTTGTGGTGTTGGTTGCTGGCTTGCGTAGTGTGTGACCTATCTATCTCCAGCGGCGTTGTTGGAGCTCCACTTCTGCAGGCTTCTGCTTTGTCCGCTGCCACAATTCCTCGTTGCTGATTTTGTCCGGCCAGCGTATCCTGAGGAGCCTTCTCAGACTGTTGTTGATGAACGTCTGTATTTTCTTGGTGGTCGACACTGTGGTCCTCCAGGTCTCTGCTCCATAGAGGAGTACTGGTTTCACGTTGGTATTGAACAGTCGGATCTTGGTGTTGACTGACAGATCTCTTGAAGTCCAGACGTTCTTTAGCTGGAGAAATGCTGCCCTGGCCTTGCCTATCCTGATCTTCACGTCAGCATCCGTCCCACCCTTCTTGTCGACTATGCTGCCGAGGTAGGTGAAGCTCTCACTCCAGCCTACAGAGCGTACTAATTGCGGGAAGCGCCGTTTGTCCGTCTTTGATTGTGTGTGCCGGCGTGTGTGTTGATCGGAGGATGGTTTAGAGAGGAGAGAAATGAACCAGAAGGATAAGCTTAATCTAAAAATATTAACAACTGTGAATATTCCTAAAAGAAAAACGCATGTGAGCTCCAAACAATACAGTAGACTTTTGGATGAAATCCTCATCTTGTTCAATATGAGATATTTCAACATCAGGGTCAGGTCAAAGACAAAAAGGTAGAGACCCGTGACAGGGAGGACAGCTCTCATATAGAAGGGATTTCATCCCATCTTGTTTAATGGTGAACTGATGTAAGACGATTCAAAGCCTCAAACTATGGTGGGAATATATTGTATTTATGTATGAATAAAGTTAAGATTTGTCTATAACACGACTGACAGTCTCATAACACGACTGACAGTCATCTTGTCAGTCATGTTGCGATTTACATCTAGTTCAGTACATCACAATAAAAGTACAGAATATCTTGTTGTTTCACAGCTTGCAAGCTGTTCAGCTTAATATACATCTTCTTTAGGGGAAGCTTGCAACGTGATCATTAGAAAACACAGAATGAGCATGTACCCACAGCTTTTCGTGTCTTTGGTAAAACGACTAACATCAGCTGTTAATCGTATTACCATAGTTACTTACGGCTAAGAAAAACAAGCAAAGTTTGTAAATCCAACCGTATTTCTTCTTCTTCGTCGTCTTCTTTTTGTGGGAATATTCTGCTCGGATTAAATTGGTCAACCATGCACTTATTGGCTCATGTGCGATAGCAAAAGTAAGTCTATGAAATGGGTCAGTAGTCGTCTGTCCGTCGTAAACTTTAACGATGGTATTTTCCATTCAAGACACAGACTTCAAACTTGGCCCTTTCTAAACGTACCAATTTTAGTGACCTCTCTCAAAGGTAATGGGTCACAGGGGATCAGGAAATATGTCAAAACTAGCAATATTTTGACAAAAGACCTTTTCCCCCTCAAATACTATTAACAACCCGAAGCCCAAACGTAGTACAACGGCACCTGCTGGTAAGACCTTCCTATGCATACTAATTTGGATGAGCCATCGGAAAAATCAAGGTAAAAGCGATCAAGCAATAGGTATGTCAATAGATATGTGGATTCATATAAAAAATGTTTCCCAAAAAATTTGAATAAAGTGGTTTTCAGACTGACTTTTTGTCGTCTCATATTTTGTGCAGATTTGAAAAACAGTCATATACTCGTAGTTCAAGAAAGGCCTAAATAGGAGTTAGTTACTGTAGGGGTTAGTCAATGAACATCCATAAGTAACATAGGCCATTGCATGCAGCTGACATGACTTGGCTGTAACGTGTGTTGTGTTCGTTCTTCCCAAAAATGTTCATGTTGATAAAATAGTCAACATTCCAGCCGGGGTATTTTAGCAAAGCAAAGCGCATTCTGTAATAACAGACACATTTCCTTTGCCTCTATCATACTTCTTTTCCGGCATGTATCCTTATTTGACCTTTTAATGCAATTTCAACTAGTTTACTGACAGTATTTTACTGTACATTAAAATCAGTTAGTTAGTTATTTGGGTTTAACGCCGAGCAGGCGACTAAGGCCATCTCACGGCGGCATTAAAATCAGACAGGTACATAATGAATAAGTGTAACAATTTAACGTAAGCTGGGGGATAGCGATTTTTGCACAGTGTAGTCGCACATTCTTCACGCCGTAGGCCATCTCGGCGCAACCGCGACCATTCCTGCACATCGTAGTCCCAACATTTGGCACCATTTTCAGCTCGAAAGAGACTAAAATTTCCTAATTTAAACACAGAATACCATTTGTACAACCCGCAAGAATGTTGACAAGTGCATTTAGTGTAGTGTGGACGCTATTTTGCAGCAGAATCTGTCCCAAAGAATCGGACACGTTATCGATCAAATTTTGCACACCAAAAGATCACCGATTTCTTCAAATTATGACAATTTCCCACCAGCTTTAGAAATTCTGCAAAGAGCTGCAGGTGTGCCAATCTATTTGCAGCTAGCAGATATTGAAATGAACAACATCGACTTATATTTTGTCAGATACAAGCATAAATTGCAGCCTAGTGGGTCTTTGGGGACGTAGTCCCGCCCCTCCACACCGTAGTCCTGTCTACATACCCTGTTCTAAGTTCTATTCAATATGAGACAATTAGCAATGGATCTATCTGAAGAGTAGACCCTGCTACCGCAAACGATACGTTTGCGGTAGCAGGGTCTACTCTTGAGATAGACCCATTCGAGGAGTACGCGACAAGTACAGTTTCAGTTATTCAGATGAGACGATCAGCGCCCAATTTGAATATAACGGTGTACTTGCGACGTACTTCACGAGCTAGTTTATCTCATTACATACCGAGGATGAAATTATCAAGTTTTGCAAATGTTCCTTGAAGTCTAAATCACAGTTCTGGAGACAGATCGACCATGGTAGTTCAAGGGTGGTGTCAGGATCGCTTTGCACCTGCAGCATGTCATAACATGGCAGGGTTTTGTGGGTTATCTGGGTCCCCGGATACTTCCGCGAAAGGTGTGGGGTAATGAGAAAAGAAACAAAACTGGACCCAGTTAGTCACGACATCAGTACTATTAAAAGGCAGTAATCGACCATACTATTTCAAGGCTGCTGCCATAGCAGCTTTGCGCATCTAGACGTCAAGCCTTTTCGGCACTATCTTTGTACTAACACAGCTAACCTGTCTCATTAACTCATTCGCGGCCAGCCGCATCCGGATGCGTGGCATAAACCGTTCATCCGGAGCGGCTGGCCGCGAATGAGTTAACCTCATATGACATCATATGACAACTCCACAATTTTGAACGCAAAAGTCCAGTGTATTAAAGTAGATCTTTGACCACGGATGTCGACTTAAGGCGCCGCGAGATTACCTCCCCTAGAGCACTATCCGCGGCGACATCCGCCCAACCAAGTTTCGCTTCCAGTGCGTGTTCTTGGCAATTTTTGGCGCTGAACGTGTCGTTACCCGCCGTTACTTGGCACGCGCACCGGATCCAGAAATGAAACCTTAACAAACTTAGTGGCAGAGTAAAAAATACAGAGAAGTTACTTAATTGGCACACGGTTAAAAAGACACCCCCCCACCCCCCCCACCCCCACCCCAATCGGTTCATTTCACACCCATTCATCAGGCCACGGTTCAGTCGAGGAACACGCTTGCAAACCTTCTGTATTAATTTACAGCCATATCTACTTTCTCTCATGTACTAGGTAAGTTAATAAAAAAAAATATGAAAAAAGAATCGTTCATGAAAATGTATTAACTCATTTCAGCACGACGGTGGTATTTCCCAAATTTTGGAGGCGTCATATAACGACTATGCACCAGTTGCAGGAGAGCGTGAGGGCTGAATGAGTTAAACATCGTGGAAAAACATTGTCGACCCACCTCCTGCTGTTGTGTTTCTTGGGCGTATGGATTTTATAAACGTGTAATATACACTGCTTTTTGTCGGGAATATCTCATTGTGCCCGAGGTACGAAATACACACATTTTGGAGTTATCCTCTGAGGACTGCATTACAATTCAGGAGACAGATCGACCATGATAGTTCAAGGGTGGTGGCAGAATAGCTTGGCGCCTATAGGCGCAAAGCTATTCTGCCACCACCCTTGAACTATCATGGTCGAACCATAACTTGCTATGGTGTGTCGCGGGCAGAATGTGATATACTGTATAGACGAAAGCTGCTGAGCTGGTGACATCTGTTACCATCAAAAGGTAATCTCGTGCGACAGGTTCTACTTCAGTCAAGGTTAGTAGCTAAACGCTGTCAAAGTAAATTTTAACCCTTTAATTGAAAGTGTGTATTAGGTGCATCTAAAAGAAGTTGTAAATCAAACGCCGAAGAAGAAGAAGCCCATCCGTTTAACTGACGAACACGGACACAAAACAGGGCGAGCAAGAGGCATAGAACATCATGACTCTCTCCCCCCCCCCCCTCTCGCATGCGGGGTCTCATGAGGTTCTATGTTTCTTGCAGTTGTGTGACGGTCGATCTATTTCGGCACTGGAGACGTTAAAGAGAGTGAATTATTAGCTGGTTTTTGTCACGTCTGCTGAGAAAATTCAATAGAAAATGGTGTAAGGTGAAATTTACCCATGATTTTACCCACCGCCCCCCCCCCCCACCCCTCTCCCTCCTCCACCCTACAGTTACGCGTACATACACGAAAAATCACATACACGTCAGTTACAGCCACATACTTGACCCCTCCTGCCACCGCCCCCCCCCCCTCTCTCTCTCTCTCTCTCTCTCTCACTCACTCTCTCACCTCCTGCTGTTGTGTTTCTTGGATTTTATAAACTTGTAATTTACACTGCAATATTTTCTTTTTTAATATTTCTCCTATTGTGTTTGTTAATTTTGTTCCTTGATTTTTTTTTTTTTTTGTATGCTGTGTTTGTTTTCCTGTTGTAATCTGTGTTGTTTACAGGACAGCTTGTAAGACAGGCATTGCGTTCCCTAATAATAGCTTTATCCTGCAATAAAAAGATTCATCATCAAGATTCATCACCTCGGTAATATTTCATATCACCAGCAAGGCATATTTACAACCAGAAAACGGCCAAAACGCGTGCATGTATGCGTATTAGAAAAAGCATTTCCAGATGTTTGCTTTGATCAAGACTGTCACAGAGGTCTAACTGATACAGTTTACTGCCCAGTAAGCAAAAGGTCATTTGGTCAACGTCGGCCGCAGTTGGCCCGCGCAAGCACGGGGCGACTGAGGCCGACGTCGGCCCAAGGGTCTTTTACGTACTGGCATAACATTCTGTTAGTTTCCCTGCTGTGCGAAGTAATTAGCTTTTTTGTGTGATTTACCCAGAGAATGATGGATTATAGTCATAATACACGCAGAGGACTATAAACACTAGCCATTCGGCTGTCGGTAGAAGTTTTTTGTCGCGATGATTCCGGCAGGAATCATCGCGACAAAAACCGCTACCGACACGCAAAGGCGGGCTAAAGAACACACACAAACACACGCACGCATTCGGCACGCACGCATTCGGCACGCACGCACGTACACACACACACACACACACACACACACACACACACACACACACACACACACACACACACAAGGCACACACACACATTCAAGTACACTCGCACACAGTATATGTTATGCTCAAGTCAGCAAATGCACACACTTGGTGACTTTTTCGGTATTTAGAACAAAATTGCAGTGGTCAGGTTGCTTTTTTTTTTTAAGCTGCGAAACTCGGCGCGTGTATACGATTCTTGCATATTCCGGCCATTCACTCATTCAGCCCCGACGCAACACCACAGCAAGACATAGATCGAGAATGATAGTTCAAGGGTGGTGCCAGAATTGCTTGGCGCCTATAGGCGCCAAGCCGCTATTCTGGCTATTCTGGCACCACCCTTGAACCATTATGTTCGAGCTGTCTCTAGAATTGTAATACAGTCCTTCAGAGGGCAATTTCAAAATCTGAGGATTTCGGTCTTGGGGTAAAATGAGTTGAGCAGGTCCCATGACCACCGTGTGACCTCCTTAAGTGGCTCGTGATCACATAGTTACGAATCGCGACAACGCAAGCAAACTATGCGAGACTGCGGTCGCCTGCATAACACGATCTGTTAACCGGTAACATGAAACGAAACACATGCCTAATTATTCACATTAACCCGTTCAGTGCCGAGAAAATTTAAGCACCATCCAACTCAGGGGCGGATCAGTTACCTCGTGGGTGGTGGTGGTGGTGGGGTTTCCAAGTGTTTTATTTAGGACCTTCAACCTCATACTAAAGGCCTCCCCGACGCTAGACCTTGCTTCCAGGGGCCGAAAAATCGAAAATCGAAAAAGACGAAGGGAGGATGGGGAGGGGGGAGCAGGGGGGGGGGTGAGGGGGGCTAGAGAGAGAGAGAGAGAGAAGGCGCGTGCGTGTTAAGACTCTCACCATTCGCCAAATATCAAACAACGGGGGGGTTGGGGGTGGGGGCGGGGGGTGGGGGGTGGGGGGCGGCGGGTGAGGGGAGGGGGGGGGAGGGTCCAAACACCCCGAAAAAGGGACTTTGTTATAGCATTTTAAAAACAAATTGGGTGGGGAGGGGGGTGGGTCCGGAACCCCTGTAACCCCCTCCGCCAGATCCGCCCCTGCAACTGCAAGAGGTATAGATCCTCATGCGGGGGCTCATGAGGATCAATACCTCTTGCCGACGCCACTTTCAATCCATGTTCCTGGCACAGCTAGGATTTGTTGGTCTGGAATTAACCAAGATTGCAGAAACACGGTCTGCGTCAGCTGGCTCTGAGCGGGCTAACCCGCTTGAGCGTGCAGTCATCGGGTACTTTTTACCGAACCGGGGGCTGCATGCGCAAGGGGGTTAAAGAAACCCACTGCACTCATTTCCGCAAAGAGACCTGCTGACAGCGTGTATTGCTGGACGCTTGCAGCCATGACTACTTTGACGATAAAAGGCCAACTCTCCGTGCGATCACTGAACAACGCACCAACAATGTAATTGCTATCGGAGGGATTAATGGTGCAAATCACACCACAAATTGAACTAAACTCACAGGAGAGATGGTACCAGCGAGACTGTGACATCAGAGAGAGAGAGAGAGAGAGAGAGAGAGAGAGAGAGAGGAGAGAGAGAGAGAGAGAGAGAGAGAGAGAGAGAGAGAGAGAGAGAGAGAGAGTGCAAAGGATCAAACTTTCAGTCTATGTGATGTGTCATTTCCATACGATTTTTTTCACATGTTAACTGTTCAGTTTATTTCGTACAATATTTGCATGCATGTAGTTTAAAATTTGACTGATTCGAGACGTGCCGCATCCGGATACTCGACATATGCAGCACGTCTCGAATGAGTTAACAACTGAGACATCTTGTAAGATATTTGCTTTATCCTGGAATAAAGTTACATCATCATCATCATCATCATCATCATCATCATCATCATCATCTCTCTCTCTCTCTCTTTGAAAATAATAGTAATTTCATTTCTCTGCAATGCGCTCGCGTGTTTGCTGTTCAGCAGATGTGTGTGTGTGTGTGTGTGTGTGTGTGTGTGTGTGTGTGTGCGTGTGTGTGAGTGTGCGTGCGTGCGTGTGTGTGTGTGTGTGTGTGTGCGAGAGTGTGTGCGTGTATACGCGCGCCGGTGGTGTGTTTGTGTGTGCGCAAGCGTGTGTGCGCGTGAAAAGCGAGTGCTTATGTGTATAAGTTTATGCGTATCTGTACCATGAAATAGCATTATGACAGTGAATGTACACGAATTACAGCCTGACTTCTCCACAGACATCTAGGCACCTTTACCTCCATCACTGAAAAATGCATGTGTACAAGTTATACCCTACCTCAGTAATTAAGTTCCGCTTATTCCGAATCAGGACTTTTCATCCGAGTTTGGCACACTGACCGACAGCTAGAGTTGATCAGAAAAGTTGTCCGGCCAAAGCCACTTTGACTTGGAAGCACCAGCCCAGAGCAAGCTGCCATGCAGACTAAACATGGAAACAACGGTCGTTATACACCACCACGTGGTCTATTATTGCAATCGCACACAGGCGTTTGACGCGACAGATCATTTTACAGCACTGCTGCCATGTTGTAACGGGAAATTTTAAAAAGTCACGTTATCTCAAAGGTGGTGTCAGAATAGCTTGCCAAGCATATCCGGCACATCCGCTGAACGACCATTGTAAAAGGGCGCCAATCTATTTGCATACGACCGATGAACTATTACGATGGTTCTGTCCGTATGTTGCTTAACCCATTTAACACACGCCCGCATTTCCCAAATTTTGGGCGTGTCACCTAACGACTACGTACCAGATGCAGGAGACGGATCGACATGATAGTTCAAGGGTAGTGTCAGACTAGCTTGGCGCCATCAGGTGCCAATCGGCTAATTTGGCACTACCCTTGAATTATCATGGTCGATCCATCTCATGGGTAGTGCGTTGGGACTAAATGAGTTAGCTCTTACGAGACGTGTTGCATTCGGATGCGCGACTTCATGCTGCAATTTTGCCGCATAAAACGAATGCAGAGCCGAATAGGATCCGAACAAAATTTGACTCCGGCTGGATTCGAACCCGCAACCTTCCCGACGACAAACCACCGAGCCACCCAACTCTCCTAATAATCGTAAGGTTTCCCATAATATACAGAAACGGATAAAGCCTTTACAACGACCGATACGGCGGGATTTGGGCCTACGCTTTGTCAAGTCCTGATCGATTTGTCCGCGAACGCCTGTGCGCTCACGCGATAAGCATGGCGACTCGACTGGCTACACCTAGGAAACGCTACACAAACTGCTGTCAACAAAACCAGCTACGCAGGTCTAGCGCACTCCTTGTGGGACGTCACAGTGAGTCGGGTGGGGAGGCTGGGCGCAGACAGAGAGTGGGGTACTTTTATCAATGGGAACAGCAGATCGATCAGTCCTGGGATAAACATGCATCAAAGTGTTCGCGAAACTAAGCGGTGTGTGTGTGTGTGACCTATCGATGATTTTCGGGATAAACATGACAGCGCTCGTGACACTGTTTAACTGTGTGCCGGTCTGTGATGTTGATCCTTACGGCCTGCGGCCGTAAGGTCCAAAATCACAAACCAGCACACACATTTACTGATTTTGAAGCCGGAAAATTGAGTTGTAACACACGTTTCACTGTCATCGCAACTGCAGGAAATGAATATGCCGTGGGCGCCCCAAAAAACAAAACAGCGCATAACAGACTCAGCTAGTGGTTTGAAGAAAATGTCCAGAAGAAAGTATTCATTTCTGTCCGCGCCAGCTGATGAATAAAAGAACATACCACGGCGTGCCAGATGCATCCGAATGTTTAGATATTAGATACATGAAGATTTCAAGGCGGCGTACCGAGGTTAAAAAAGACAGACTGTTTCACTTTAAATAAGTGAAGTGTACGATGTAGTCGGTCGTGTGTGAGAAATCGTCGTAGAATCACCTTGCCGCGAGAACTTCACAAGAGCTAGTTAGAGTACTGTCTGGGTTTGTGTAAAAGAAATTAGGTAGACCTAGATTAGTCAAAATAGACGAGAAATAGAGGTCCACACTGGCAATACAATCTGGACCCCCCTTGGGGAACCTAGATCTGAATTTCCATGCATCAAGGGGTGTGGGGGGGGGGGGGAGGTGGTGGGGTTAAAGTTTGATATAGTGATTTCATGCAGGGTTAAAGTGTGATATAGTGATTTCATGCAGTGTTAAAGTTTGATATGGTGATTTCATGCAGGGTTAAAGTTTGATATAGTGATTTCATACAAGGTTAAAGTTTGATATAGTGATTTCATACAAGGTTAAAGTTTGATATAGTGATTTCATGCAGGGTTAAAGTTTGATATAGTGATTTCATGCAGGGTTAAAGTTTGATATAGTGATTTCATGCAGGGTTAAAGTTTGATATAGTGATTTCATGCAGTGGCTTCAAGAGCACTTCAAGGGATTACATACCGTGACAGACAGACAGTGCACACTCAGCGGCAAAACGAACTCAGCGCAAACACAGAACCAACGGAATCCGGGAAAAGTTTAAATCGGCCAGTCCGCGAGCAACATTTCTCTGTAATTTAACTCTATCTGTTCGTGTAAGTGCGATCTGTCCGGCTGTGGAGACTCTTGCCGTCACTATAAACTATCCTGTAACCACAGACTCTGCTGCAACTATGTACAGTATCTCTTATACCATTGTATCAGTGGTAACTATGCACAAGTGTTACGCGCGAACACGAATGTTTGCCTGGGGGAGGGGGGAGTGGGAGGGGGGGGCATGTGGGCAAGAGAGGGCCGGAGGAGATTAAAGAGGGTGGGGTGGGGGAGGGGGGAAGGAGGGGGAGGAGGTGTGAGAGAGTGCCCTTCAGGCAAGATAGGTAGAATCCCACCCCACCACAGACCTTTCAACTTTCAGCGCAGGCACTTCACCTTCAAGGATCGTCAGCCAAGCACTACGTACAAATCGCTGGGGACGGATCCACCGTGCTAGCTCAAGGAAAGCGACTGATTGGCTTGGAGCCTTAACCCTTATCATTCGCAATACACCAGTGTGTGAAACAAGTTTGACAAAAGTAATTTAAAGGTAGTGCCAGACTAGGCGCCAAGCAATTCTGGCACCACCCTTGAACTAAAGCCATTGGTCTATATCCTTATCTGTAAGTACTATAATGTAGATTACATAAGGCAGTGTACAAATTTGAATCTTTTAGCCTAGTATAATATGGGTTAAAAGGGGGTTGATCCGTCCCCTTTTAAAGGCGCCAAGCTAATCAGGTGCTACCGGTGTATTCCAAACAATCTGTGGACAAGGTTAAAACAAACTAGAAGAAGTCTGGATTTTTTTTTAATGTACATTATACATAAGACGCATTACTAAGGCACCCTTAAACCCGTACAAAAGTCCGCATTGTAGTACTTTTTTTCCCTAGACCGAAAAAGCATTAAATGGCTGAAATACACAAAATAAACAGCAAATTCTCACTAACCCTTAGCCATAGGGACCTGACGGTGGTGACTAAATGCAAATCCGCGGCACCGCCGCGGATTTGCATTTAGTCACCACCGTCAGGCCCCTATGCCCTTAGCTTCCTCTTGGTGTCAAAACATTTAGGTGTACGTTCAATTTGAATGGCGGTATAAGTGCTGAACGCACAGCGTTTTCATCAACAGCATTTAGAGAATACGGAAAAAAAAACTAGGATTCCCCTTCAGGAATTTAGCATTATTAACCCTTTTCATGCTGATACACTAGTGCTTGAAATAAATGTGACTGATAGTTCAAAGGTGGTGCCTGAATAGCTTGGCGCCTGAACTAAACTGCTTGATCTATCTCCTAATCTGTAATGTAACTTTCATTAGATAACAAGAATTGTTTTTAAAAAATCAGCCTCAATCAGGACAAGGATTTTTTTTAAAATCTCAACCTCACGATGTAATGGGTTAACGCGGTGTCGTTCATGTTGAACCATTACATTAGTAACGTGATAGGGCCCGTACAGGGCGCCCATACAAAATCTCATGAGTCGCTTTTTTTTACAAGCACCTGCCAACTAAAACGTCATATTACTTTATTACCTGCACGAACGTGCCAGGTGAAAGTTTCATATTGATTAGAATGCACATTGCAATAAATCTGTACAGGAAACTTACTTCAAAACAACCTCTTCCAAATATTTTAAGCTTTTCGCTTGAGCCTGCCAAGAACAGTATTACCAGACTATTGAGCTGTCTGTATGACTGCAACAGTTGGCGCTAGACAACAAAGAAGTGGCGTTAGAAGTAGATAAGGCGCCGTAAATATTCATAACAACGTAAGAAGGTGTGACAGTGTGTAATGAGAGGGAGAGAGAGAGAGGAGGGGGGGGGGGGGGGGTTGAGGGGCGGAGGAGTAGGGACAGATTGATACGACTGTTTTTTATATGATGTGGGAGAGGATTTGCTTGGGAGGGTGAAGAAAACGTCAAACGTCCATTCTTAACCCATATCATACTGAGGCTAAAAGCTTCAAATCTGTACACTGCCATATGCATACTATTTATAGTACTTACAGATGAGGATATAGACCAATGACTTTAGTGCAAGGGTGGTGCCAAAATAGCTTGGCGTCTACTGAGAGGCGCCAAGCTATTCTGGCACTACCCTTGAACTATTTTAGTCAAAGTTATTTCAAACACTAGTGTATTCCGAATGATAAGGGTTAACACGTTAACCCCTTCCCTGCCAACGCCGACGTACATTCTGTTTCTGAAGTCTGCGTTGACTCAACGACCAAAAGCCGCAACCGTCGGCCAGAGAACGTGGACACAAAGTAGTCTCAGCAAGAGGCATAGATCCTCATGAGCCCGCGCAGTCGCGGGGGCTGATGAAGATCTAAGCCTCATGCAGTTAGACCGCGTTCACTTTTTCTCGGCAGTGAGGAGGTTAAAGCGCGTAGCAGATGAATTGGCCATGACAGTTCAAGGGTAGTGCCGGATCACCTTGGCGCCTTTCCAGGCGCGGTTCCAAGCTAATCTGGCACTACCCTAGAACTATGATGGCCAATCTACGTTCCACAAGTAGTACAGTGTTTAGCTAAACTTCCTAAGGTTCGGAAAGTCATGATTATGTTTTAAAGGAATGTGTGCAATAATCTTTGTAATGACAATTACATGCATGTGTCTAATTGCAATGGTTTTAGGTAATCAAGCTCCAAAACATAATAATTATTAGTTGTATTACGAGTTACACTTCGCCAGTGGTTCTTGTCGTCTCGATGGTCCGGGCAGGGGGTTCAATGTCGGAGGTAAGAGTCGAGGGGATTAGCCCGGGACATTTACCTCCGACATTGAAACCCCTGTTCGGACCCGAGAGGAGACAAGAAACACTGGCAAAGCCTAACTCGTAATACACGATTTTAACAATTCTCCTGTAAAAAGTGTAAGTGCGAAGTATACCCTTGAAAGAACCCTAAGCTGAGTACGTGTGACGTAGAAATTCAGGGGACGCAAATCTCAATACTGTCGATCGTCACAACAACCTCGCGCGAACTGCATTTCTGCCTTGAGATGGGCGACCATGGACAAATGTCGAATAGAGCCAGGCAAATGAAAAAATGCGTAAACAGTCTAAAAGAAGACAATATTTACTGATAATGTTAGATATTACTGAGGTGGAGGGTTTTCAATATGTGAACAAGTCTACGCCGAAGGGTTTTATGTAACTGGTAATTAGTTCTTTGTTCAAGCGCCAGGAGCTCTAGTTTGAGCTTAGGCGCTATGCATGTATACGCAATTATTATTATTATTATTATTATTATTATTATTATTATTATTATTATTATTATTATTATTATTATTATTTGCAAACAATTGAACATGTCTTTGGAACCATTATTCCATTAATAAGCACACTCCAATCCTCTTCTATCGCACCTTTTTATGAAAGGATAATACAGACACTTGAACAAACACTGAACTAACAAAAAATTTGCAAGTTGCTCTCTCTTATAAAACAGATCGGAAAATGAGAGTGCGGTAAGCACAAACGTGTTGCAAAAACACATTTATTTATCCCGCGTGGAGTCAATATACTCTACACCCCTACTCCTGATAAGTTGGTTAGAGGAACGCGCCCCGTGGATGACTCAGATTCTCCCAAAATGACTGAAATAATCAAAAAGCCGTAACACTTGAACTGCATGTGCTGTACTTGAGCGTTGTTCTGTGATTTTGGCGCTACGTCGTACGGTCCAAAATGACAGACCAGCACACAGACAGCACCCATATCCGTTCAACTTTAACCCCTTTGCTGCCAGTGACAGGACTGACGCGTATCCTGTTTCTGAAATCTGTGTTCAGTCAGAGACCAAAAGCCAAAACCGCTCAAGGAACACGGACACAAACTGGTCTCAGCAAGAGGCATCGATCCTCATCAGCCCCGCGACTGCCGGGGAGCCCATGAGGATCTCTGCCTCTTGCAGCTCGATTGTGCTCGCTCTTCTTCTCGGCAGTGTGTCCTCGAACAAATTACGTGTGCGCGGCACAACAAAGACTACTTGACAGAATGGAATATATACAGCGCGATAAACCAGGGAGACCTTGACTGTGTTGGAAACGGAAGTCTAAATATTTTCTTATCGACGGGCACAATATAGGATCGTGTGACGCGCGTCGTACTAACCCTTTCGCTGCGAGAGGCCATGACTTAACCCTTTGGATGTCGGTGGTGCTTTTTGTCGAGGTGATTTACTGCGCCACCGACAGCCAATGGGTTAAGTTCGCTGCATGGTTGGGTGTATTCATAAATAGCTTAACTCATTCTACCCCAGCACCGAAATCCTTAAATTTTGCCGCTGGCCTCTGAAGACGGCATGGCAGTGCAGGGCACAGATCGACCATGATAGTTCAAGGGTGATGCCAGAATAGCTTGGCGCCCATAGGCGCCAAGCTATTCTGGCATCACCCTTGAACTATCATGGTCGATCCATATCTTCCTGTGGTGTGTCTGGGGTAGAATGAGTTAACTTCCAGCTTCCCGTTAGCAACAAAGACTGATAACGTGCCTGCGATGCATGTAAAAAACAACAACAGCAGCAACATCATCATCAGCAGCAACAACAACAACAAACAACAAACAACAACAGCAAATACATCACCAACAGCAAATACATCACCAACAGCAAATACATCACCAACAGCAACCACAATAACAATCAAGCGCGTAAAAGAAATATGAACTGTTCAATCAACGAACAAGATGCAATGGACTTACTATGGCAACGACCTACGCTTTTTCAGTGTAATTTGGCTGTATGACTTTTGTTTGATTTTTTTTATTTTTTTATTATTTTTTTTAAACAGTTTACGTACATGAAGCAGTGTGCCGTTGAAATGGCTGTCTGAGCCAAGGCAATAAAACTTGCCGCGGGTCTAAATAAAACAGACGAGCCCAACAACCAAAACATGCCCTCCTACGCACACCTACTAACCAATCTTCAAATGCACCGACACTAACATCAACAACGCTCTCCAGCCTGTTATTTAATTTTTATTGTTATTTCATTTCACAACGCCTTTCGACTTACCTCGAGGTATTCAGTAGACCTCTGGCTGAGAAATAACACGGATTTTGAATGAAATTCGCAGGCGGCATAGATCCTCATGGGCCCCCGCATCCTGCGGGGGTTCATGAGGATCTATGCCGCTTGCAGACAACAAACGCTCGCTTTCAGCTGCGAAAACATTTTAATACACTAACAATGCTATCAGAAATGTGTTATTCCAGTTTCGTCATATTGCCAAAGGCTGGTCCAACAATACAGACTCCCTTTGAAGGACTAACGCGGAAATAAACGAAATTAGCAAGAGGTGTAGCTCCTCATGAGGATCTATGTCTCTTGTGTGGAGTGGTGTGGGAGACGTGGGCATTTAGACCATGAGGTCTGAGCTCCATACAAAATGCACTTACAGACCCTCCTACAGAAATTAGAATGTGCCACGGGACGGCAGAAATGGATAAAGCCTCTATTGTACATGATATTATTATTACCCTGTGTCGGGTGGAGGACGTTTTTGGTGGTGGGCGTGGGGTGTTTATGATTAGTCACGCATGACCATTGGTCGAGAGAACGCTTCCTTATGAGTGTATCCTGGGCGGACATCCGCGTAGGTATGTCAAAAAGCGAAACTTGTTCTGCAGAATTTGTCTCAAGAGTCTTTTTTTTATTTTTTAAATAATATATCAGTTCTGCCGTTGAATTTACAATGATTTCAAAAACACAACCTGCGTCCACTGGCAGTGAAGGGGTTAAGGAATTATTTTTTAAAATGGAGGAAAAAATTTAAGTGCCTCCAAGAGGTTTGCTTTTACTTTTTACTGGCAGTCTTTTCAGCTGGTAATCTATGCGAAATTAATAATGGGTTTTATTGTTCCTCTCATTGATAATCGATCAAGTCTCTCGTCGCTGCAAAACTGAAAATCATGTACAATCGCACTGTCGGTTGGGCTATTATTCATGACACATTGGGAACCAATATAGACCCGGACCACATCCTTGTTATTCCACACCGACAGGACAATCTGATCCTCCAAAACAATGAAAAGAATCATTTTAACAAATGAGGAATGAAGAGTGTTTTCAAGTGGGCACACGTTCTTCCCTTCCTAGGACAATAATAAATTCAATGTACCCTATCCCCATGCCTGTACATGCCTAGAAAAAGGATTGGTTCAACAACTGGGGAAGGTTAAGTCACATAAGCTCAAGCAGATTTTGTTTCCCCTCTAACTCCATACTTGGCCAATTACTTAAAACGTTATCTTCAACGGCATTTTATCCTATTTCGCTGTTCATAGATCAGTCATCTACTGGTTACTCCTGTGAGTGCCGAAGCAAAACGAGCCAACCCCAATATGGCAGAGACATAGATCCTCATGAGTCCCAGGCGGGGGCTCATGTGGATCTATACCTCTTGCTGACCCCACTTTGTATCCACGCTTTAACTCATTCTACCCCATGACCGAAATCCCCAAATTTTGAAGTCGTCCTCTGAAGCCTGCGTTGCAGTGCAGGACACAGATCGACCATGATAGTTCAAGGGTGATGCCAGAATAGCTTGGCGCCCATAGGTCATGGTCGATCTTTATCTTGCTATGGTGTGTCTGGGGTAGAATGAGTTAATTACACACAAGTGCACACACGTGCTTTCTGCGTGGTTGGATCTTTTCATTGACACTGATACTTGAAACCGGCGTAGTCGGTTGTGCTTGCAGTTGAACGACCCGAACACCGCACCCCGTATGAGGCACAGGTCGACAGTTTATTTCCTTTGAAGGAGCGTGCACGTTGAAGCCTTTCACTCAGAAAATAAAAGGTGAACAGCTTGCAAGAGGCATAGATCCTCATGAGCCCCCCGCAGTTGCGGGAACTCATGAGGATCTATGCCTCTTGCTGGGATAATTTTGTATCCACGTTCTTTGGACGGTTGTGAACAATGATTTCGGTATCACAATATGCGTCCTGTGGCAGTGAAAGGGGTTAACCCTTTCACTGCCAGTGGACGCAGGCTGTGATTTTAACCCCTTCCCTCCCAACGTGCGTACATTTTTTTTTGTTTGTTTCTGAAATCTGCGTTCACTGAACGACCAAAAGTCGCATCCGCCCAAAGAAAACGGACACAAAGTGGTGTCAGCAAGAGGCATAGATCCTCATGAGCCCCCGCAGTCGCGGGGGCTCATGAGGGGACCTATGCATCTTGCAGTTAGACCTCGTTTACTTTTTCTCGGCAGTAAAGGGGTTGAAACCATAGTACACTCAACGTCAAAAGATCCCCAGTCGTGAAAAGAAGATACCGCCAGTTTGGGGGTGTGGGGGTGGGGGTGGGGGTGGGGGGGGGGGACTTGTCCAAGTCAGCAACTGCCCCCAAGCATTACAGCGAGGTGTTTTTTTTTTTTTTTTTTTTTTTTTGCGTGGGGCTAAAAAAAAACAAACAGCTCAGAACAAAGACGCTAGGACTATGAGAAGCGGGTACTGGCTATTGAAAATTAAATGCAGTTCCACCATGGCTCCAACAAAAGTGGTTGACAGCAAGCGGCATACATCCTCATGAGCCCCCGCAACTGCTGGGGCTCATGAGGATCTATACCTTTAGCAGCTGGGTGGTATTGAATTTTTCCTGGCGGTGAACGGGGTTAAACTTGGATGTGGTATCCTTGTGTGGGCGCACGTCGAAAACGTTCCTTACTGGACACGTAAACGATTTATGTTTCAGGCTTAACTCTTTCAGCGCCAAAACCCTACAGCAGGAGATTGATTGACCATGATAATCAAGGGTAGTGCCTGATTAGCTTGGCGCCTGAAGGCGCCAAGCTAATCTGGTACTACCCTTGAATTATCATGGTCAATCCAAGTGGTAAATAGTCGTTAAGTAACACTTCCAAATTTCGGGAAATGCTCCCATGGCGCTAAAAGGGTTAACGAATCTAGTCCTTACACACACTGCGCAGGAGACAGATGGAAAATAACAGTTGAAGTGTGTCGCCAAAATAGCTTGGACTGGCCTCTTTGCAACTAGCTTTGATGGCGACATTCAAAAGTAGAAGTGCGCCGTTCAGCTTAACAAGCTTAACACCAAAACTGTCAGGCCTTTTTAGCCCCAAGTATGTGGAACTCACTGCCACTTGAAATGCGGAATCTGCAGCACATTGTCACAGTTCAAAGTTCACTTAACTCATTCTACCCCATCACCGAAATCCCCAAATTTTGTCGTTGTCCTCTGAAGACTGCGTTGTAGTGCAGGATACAGATCGACCATGATAGTTCAAGGGTGATGCCAGAATAGCTTGGCGCCCATAGGCGCCAAGTTATTCTGGCATCACCCTTGAACTATCATGGTCGATCTTCATCTTGCTGTGGTGTGTATGGGGTAGAATGAGTTAAAGTCTTTTCTGTCGGGCATTTAACATTTAGCTCACATTTAGCTAACTGTTGACTGCCTTTTATTGTTATTCTGGATTTTAGTAGTGTGACAGGTAAGTGGATGTAAGATGCCGGGAAGGGATGGGGTGGGTTAAAGTAGTGGATAATTGTGCGTGTGTCTGAGAGAGAGAGAGAGATTGATTGTACATTGCTTAACGTCCCGACAGCAACAAGGCTTTCTCAGGACGTGCCTGCACTGCTTGTGAAAAAAAAAAAAAAAAAAACTAAACAGAAAATTGAATGTATGTCACCAGCCGGTCAAATACATTAAATAAACCTACAACATGGGGCATAAATAAAGCTAAGACCATTTAGCAACACACATCCAATATCAAGAGCTACAGGCAGTGCAGACAGTATGGAGAGTTTTAAAAAGGCAAATACAGGTGAATGGACAAAGGGTAGACGGAAACACATGCCCCAGAATAGAGAGAATAACCCACCCTGTGGGGCTGAGAAGGGTGACCCTGGGAACTAAAAAATACCTAACACCACCCAAGTCCCCCAGGCAGACCCGGGTGGAGAGAGAGAGAGAGAGAGAGAGAGAGAGAGAGAGAGAGAGAGAGAGAGAGAGAGAGAGAGAGAGAGTGCTGTTGTGCATGCGCAGTGAGTCCAGTGTTGTCCTGGAGAACAGCGCTGTACACTATTTATTATTATTAGATAGACGCATTTGCTTACGCTATAAATTCCTCGCCGTCAACGAAGTGGAACGTCAAAGGGGAGTGCGACACATAAATCACAGTTTAACAGCGACCACAATACATGTTTTGTTAGCTCAACGTGTGAGGATTCGCTTGAATAAGCAGAAGCAAGTGTAGGTTGTTTTCAGTTCAAAATAAAATGACAGAGAGTGTGTATGCAAGCACTACACACTGGACTAAGTGGTTAGTACACAGGTGTTTTGGTTTAACCCTGTCACTGCCAAACATGTGTTAATTTAACGCCCGAGAGCCCCAGCCGTCTAAACAACATGGGATACAAAGTGGCGTCAGCAAGAGGCATAGATCCTCATGGGCCCCCGCGGCTGCCGGGGCCCATGAGGATCTATACCTCTTGCAGTTGGGTTGTGTTCACTATTTCTCGTCAGTGAAGGGGTTTTAAGAACTGGACCTGACGGCTTTGAGCGGCAAGGTCCAAAATATCGCAGAACACACATTAACCATGCGCACAATATGTCAAAAATGTATATCAAGATTTTCGACTTTACAACCATGAGCTGTAAGGCAGGCCCTCCCCCACCGCCTCCCCCCCCCCCCCTCCGCCTTCGGGGCGGTCCGTGGCGCAGTGGTTAAGGCGCCTGCCACCAATGCCAAAGGTGCGAGGTTCGAAAACGGGTTCCGGCATCGGACTATTCTCCTCTGGTGAGTGTCACCGTTAATTCGGGCGGACCGTCGGGGGTTCTTTCTCCGGGTACTCCGGTTCTTCCACCCCCCCCCACCACACACACACACACACTTTGGTACCGGTTTCAGGCCACTTTACAAATTTCAAATACAAGCGATCAAAAATCTCTGTAATTTCAGTAGCGGAACTGGCCCTCGTCTGTCTTGTACTGTGTTTTCTTAAATGGCGTAAATCCGTGTATGTTACGTGAGTGTGCGTGTTGGGTTTCAGTTTGCGGCGCTTTGAGTCGAATTGCCCAAAAATTGAGAAAAAGCGCCTGTATAATAACGGTATTATTATTATTATTATTCCCTCCCAAAAAAAACAAACAAACAACAACAACAACAAAAAACAATTTTACACACACACACACACACACACACACACACACACACACACACACACACACACACACACACACACTCACACACACACACAACAGAATAACACTTGTTAATGCGCACTTTAAAAAAAAAAATCAACATCTGATTATTGATTATGTCCAATTGTTTTTGATGAGCTGCAAATGTGTAATCCGATACTTGTGTGATCCTTTAAAAAAAAAAAAAAAAAAAAGCGATCTCAAACGGGACAGACATTTTTACTATTTATTTCCAACAATTTCCATGCACGGCGTTCGCACTCCCACACAAAACTCTGCCCACATTCAAACGAGAGAGAAACTGTCAATATTGGAAAATGCGTGTCGTGCGAACGGGCTGCAAATAGCCAGAGATACACACACAAACCGGCGAAGCCAACAAACAACATCTGCAAGAGGCATAGATCCGCATGAGCCCCCGCAACTGCGGGGGCTCATGAGGATCTATGCCTCTTGCTGGCTTTAATTGGCCTGTCGCTGTCGTCATGTGAATCAGTCGTTCTTTCGGAGATGAAGAGGACCGAAAGGTGTTCCAACAGCCACTCCATTCAGACACTGTTGACGGTCCAATATTGGCTTTGTACTGCGAGCTAGGGGTGATTACCCGAGAAATGCGTACAATTCTGTTGAACCTGACACAGCTGTGCGAGAAGAAGCACTAAGCGATTGACAGAGAACACTGAAGGACTGATCCCGTGTACTGGAGCGACTGACACAATAAAATAGACTAATCTGCCATAGGGGCTTGACGAGTGGTGTTTTGACTAACCGCAAACTCCACTGCGCCACCGCCTCAAGTCAGAATACGTATTCCAATTGAGCTAGTGCGGCGCAGCGGACTTACATTGAGGGGCGGACTGGGATCTGGTGGTGGTGGTGGTGGTGGTCCAGGGGTTCCGGACACCCCTCCCCCCCCCCCCCTGTCCCCGCACACCCAGACCCAAAATTCTTTAAAATGCTATAACGAAGTCCCTTTTTGGGGTGTTTGTAAGTCCCCCCCCCCCCCCCCCGGTTGCTTGATATTTTGGCAAATGGTGAGAGTCTTAACATGCACACACTTACACCCCCTCCCCCCCCCCCCCCCCCCGCCCACTCGCTTTTCGATTTTTCGGTCCCCGAAAAGAAAGGTCTAGCGCTGGGGAGGCCTTTTGTATGAGGACAAAGGTCCCAAAGAAAAAGTTGCAACCCCTCCCCCCCCCCCCCCCCCGAGGTAACTGATTCGCTCTAGGGGCCAGATGCAACTGGCCTCTGGCATTTAGTCAAAGCACCATCGTCATCTGGTTGGGACTGACACAGAGCACAGTTGAATGACCGCGAAGACGTGTCCCAGTTCACAGTGCTTACTGATGGGGGATGCGGGGCCTCGCTTATTTTTTACAAGGTCTCGCCAGGCCTTTCACTTCTTTAGTTCTAGGACTGATCACATCTGCGCAGAGTTTTCACTGAGGAGTAAACAAAAACGTGCGGACAAGACTATTCCGAGCGGTTTGAAACGTACCCTCTTTATAAACACAGAGGTGCTCATCACTGACGTCGATGACGTGACGTATAATACGGCTACGGGTTCTTCGCGTAGTTCCAGACTAACGCGATAGAACGTGGCCATTTTCATTGTTCAGGGATGTTATTCGGAATGGCGCATGAAACAGCAAAACAACTTCGTAAGCCCTATAGTCTACCACCCGCACCAAACTTTATGAACAGATTATATCGTGAACATTGCTCCTAGAAAAATTTTAACTATGGGTTGGAGTGCAGACAGACGAGTTTCAGATGTCTTGGGCTCGCTTGGGATCTGGGCTAAAAGTCAGTAGTAGAATGCACATACATCATGATGATTATTCATTTGTCCAACAGCAGAGATACGATCTTGTATCAGGTGTCCCAAAACATGCATACTTTACAACCGAGCAACAACAACCACAACTACAATTCAAGAGATTCCATGACTCAGTCACGTCCTCTACAGATTAAGCGTTTCGGATTCTGGGCACGTCACTCGTTTCACGCGTGACTTAAAAATGACAATTTCTATAACGAGAGAGCCTTACGGTGCGGTTCAAAAGCAGAGGCCGTGTACCTTTCACTTTAATGCTTGTCCGCAGTTTAAATAGGCAGTTACAGTAAGCACTATATGTATACTGACGAGCAAAAGAAATGCGACATTTTTGGAATCATCGGAAACACTTAAGTGTTTCCGATGATTCCGGCCAAAATGTCGCATTTCTTTTTTTCGTCACTATACATACGGCTGGAGATGGAACTTGAAAGTCAGTGTAAGCGTAACTTAGCATCTTTAGCTCCAGGACAGTGCCTGATTAGCTTGATGCCTTTACAGGCGCCAAACTAATAAGGTACTGCCCTTGAGCCTTCACAGGCGCCAAGCTAATCAAGCACCGCCCTCGAACTTCAATGCTCCGGCAGTTAGTGCTGAAAATGAAACAGCTGCAGACTAACTACATAAACAGGTAGGCCTAGAACGTATTATGATATCTTATAACAAAGTGGGCCTTTTTAAGCGAGACTGTGTCGTATGTGTGGGACGAGATGACATTCTCAATCTGAGGTATAGCTGAAACCGACCTCCGGTCAGCAAGATGTACACATTCGCCTTTACCCGTGCGGCTGTAGGGGCCCATGTGAATCCAGTATATTCCCCTAGAAGCAGAAAACAGATGGCTGAAGTATTGTGTGAAATTAGTCACACATCTCAGCTTATTCAGTCTCAGGCAACTGTGACTAACGAACTGCTGACACCGCCTTCGGTTTGAATAACCGGTTCCCTGAGGAATGTGTCAATGAAAGGACTGCACCTTGAAATGACAGTGATATTACGCGACGCAGTTACTTCAGCAATAGACCCTTCACGTGCTGCTGAACTGATACCGTGGGTAACTTGATTCAGATGAAGGCCGCTAGGCCTACAGTTCGTGCATTGACATTATAGTGAGGTTCCGTTTAAAACGAACGACTCCCAACAAGGAACGAGAGCGGCGAAGTCAAGGCGGATAACCAGCTTGTGCCAAAAGCACATACAACGCTTCGAACATCTCCAAGAGGCATAGATCCTCATGACCCCTCCGGGCTCATGAGGGTCTATGCCTCTTGGAGATGTTTAGAGTGTCGTCTTCCGGGCTCAGGCAGATCTATGCTTCTTGGAGACGTTCGAAGTGTTGTCTATGCTCATATTAGAAGTTGGTTTTCCGCGGTAAATTCGCTTTCGTTCGTTTTTGGGAGTCGTTTGACGTAAACGTACCCTCTTTATAAACACAGAGCCGCTCATCACTGACGTCGATGAAGTGACGTAAAATACGGCTACGGGTTCTTCGCGCAGTTCCAGACTAAACTGAAGACTCGCGAATTTTATTGCAAAAGTCTACAAAGTGTTTGCATAAATGATACGATGCGGCAGCACAAGGGGGTCCACAAGTCCGTTTTGTGTGAAAGCAATATCTTCATTGAAATACAACAGAAATATTTCTTGCCAACAAGAATGGGCTTATTGTCTGTTTGCCTTCACTGGGCAATATACGTGTCACACCATGGGCTGGGAACGTCCAGCACGTCCGGGGGACAAAACACATAATGGTCTAGTGAGGTTTCATTTGCTACGTCTGAATGACTACCGAAAACCAACGAGAGCCAAATCGTGGTTGAGAACCAGTTTGTGCCATCGGCATAGACCACACTGGCTCCAAACATCTCCAAGAGGCACACATCCTCATGAGCCCTCGGGGCTCATGAGGATGTATGCCTCTTGGAGATGCCGCGTTTGGAGTGTTGTCCATGCTTATCATAGCTGGTTGTCCGCAGTGACTTTGCTCTCGTTCCGCCGTTGTTGAGAGCCGGCCAGCGTAAACGTAAGCTCTGTAGTGTTACGGTTTCTTCCAGTCAACCATTAGTACATTGTGCGGTTCTGCATTTTGCTTTCATTGCGCAGAATGTATTTCTGGTATTGGCCTATTTGGAGCACTTTGCAGAGTATTATTTTAACGTGCCATTGATGGGCGCTTTTGGTGTCACGGTTTTGCATTGAGCTGCCCTGTCGAGAAGAGGGACGAATGAAAGTGACCTATGGCTAGGACGACGAACATCCATCATGTCCCCGAGTTCTGCCTGGATGACCCATTCAGTCTCACATTCTCAGGAAACCAGCCAGTACACGCCAGCGACTCTTCTGCTGGAAATAGGTACCATTACAGAAGAGCCGCTGTTTGACGGACTTGTGCTTGATTCCTGGGCCTGTGTAATCACAATGATATGATGGCCATTTATGAGTAGTGTCGGAGTGGAAATTTCGTCAGTTTGAATGTACACGAGACCTTGCTGTTTGAGGTAAATTTTGAGGTAACGAGGGTTGATGAAGAGAACGTGTGTTTGTTTATGTATTTATTTATTTATTGATTCGCTCCCTCCCTCCCACTTCAGTCCCCGCAGTTTTTGTCGATTTTTTTTAACTCATTCTACCCCAGACACACCACAGGAAGATAAGGATCGACCATGATAGTTCAAGGGTGATGCCAGAATAGCTTGGCGCCTATGGGCGCCAAGCTATTCTGGCATCACCCTTGAACTATCATGGTCGATCTGTGTCCTGCACTGCAATGCAGACTTCAGAGGACAACGGCGACATTTAAGGATTTCGGTGTTGGGGTAGAATGAGTTAAAAGAGATCCAAGTCGTCATATCTTGGTAGACTGGAAAGCGTAAGTGAACAATTTCCTTCTCTTTCCGGGCTATTGCTCACGTCAGTGTTGCAGTGGACTGACTATCATCATCCGGATCCTATTTGCCGATAACTTTGCACCTGTGACGCCGCACAATCTGATACACGTCTGCCCGCTCCTCCTGTAGTCCTTGAAAATCGTTACTTAATCCTTTTCATTCCAATACACCCATGGCTTGAAGTAAATTTGACTATAATAGTTTAAGGGTGGTGCCAGAACAATTTGACGCCTGAGACGCCAAGCTATTTTGGCACCACCCTTGACCTAAAATGCTTGATCTATCTCCTAATCTGTAATGCTTCATAGCACAATAAGCAAACTTTTAAAAAAAAAATCAGCCTAAGGAAGTAATTGCTTAACGCATTCTTCTCCAGGACCGAAAAATCCGCAAATTTTGAAGTTGCCCCCTGAAGACTGTATTCATCATCATCATCATCAGTCCCTTGCCCGAACTGGGCGTTGGGGGGACTGAAAGGCAGCAGCAACAGACAGTGCTCTCCACTGAGTTCTATTTTGGGCGGTGGCAAGCAAGTCTGGCATCTCGAGTTCGGTCCATTCTTTTATGTTTGCGACCCAACTCTTTCTCTGACGACCTCGCCGACGACTTCCTTCGAGAGTGCCTTGGAGGATAGTCTTGGACAAGGTGTTGTGTCGGGTCGCGTGGCCAAACCAAGCAAGCTTGCGCCGTTTCACAGTTGCCAGAAGGGGTTCATGTGGGCCCACCAGGGAAGTGACGATGCTCCGTACATATTCGTTGGTCTTGTGCTCGCGGTACGAGATGCGGAGCAACTTCCTCAGGCACTTGTTCTCAAAGGCCTGGATTTTCTTTTCTGAGTCTGCAAGCAGTGTCCAAGTCTCACAGCCGTAGAGTAGAATAGACACTACGAGGGACTTGTAAAGCCTGTACTTGATGGTGAAGCTGATGGAGTTACTTCGCCATATCCTGTCCAGCCTGGCCATTGCGGATGTTGCTGTACCTATCCTGATACTAGACTGTATTACACTTCTGGAAACAGATCGAGCGTGATGGTTCAATGGTTGTGCCAAAATAGCTTGGCGCCTATGGACGACAACCTATTCTGGCACAATCCTTGAACTATCACGCTCGATCCATGTCTTGCCGTGGCGTGTCGGAGTTAAATGAGTTAATGAAAATATTGCCAACACTAAAAAAGAACTGTGCTACTCAGCGCCAGGCTATGTGGGCCCTGCATAACCTAGACAATATAATGACGGTACTGGCGTGCTTGAGATAACTCAGTGCTCTCTCATGAGAAGTATTTTAAAGGCAAAATGTCTCACCTGTCATTAAAGACGGTCACTCAGGTGACTACAGCCACCTAAATGATGGTCCTTACTGGACAGGTGATCTTTCATAGGGGGTAGCTCAGAAAAGGTTCTAATGCATCGTTGACCATGATGGTCAGTGAATCACTACAAGCATTTGAAAGCCGGGTTTAATTGTTCGCAATACGATCTCCGTGCTGCATGTACTTAAAGTCACATGGAATTTAAAAAAAGAAGGGTAGAAAAGTCTTAGTTGAAGGCCCATTACCGATGTAACTGTTCAAAGACACACTTCTGTAACAGACGGTTACGAAACGCCACACACAGGTCTAGTAATGGTTCATTTAGACACAGGACAATCCGCTTCAGCACACGTCGTCGTTATATCAAGTAACCTGACAATGACTCCACACCGTTCTATAAATACAACTCTATCAGTACGAGAAACAGCTAAAAATAGATTGACACGCTAACGGAAGCGCGGAATAAATAAGAGCGATTACGCGTGTGCTTTTGCTGTGTGTCCCAACTGCTGTTTAAGTTCATTAGGTGTAACATACCAAGGCATAACAAACACAAATGGTGCTGAGATGTGTCTTCAAATTTACGCGTAATGGTACTTTAAGACAATACAACATTGAGAGCCTGTTCTATCAGCAAATTTAGTAAACAATGCCTGCCATGGAGCAGATCGCTTTGTGACAAACAAGCACACAAACACTAAACAAGCCGCAAACACACATACCCAATGCGCAAAAGGCCATCAAGCCGATGTCAGCCGCCCTTGGCCCGCGCACGACCAACGGCGGCCCACGTGGGCCCGATGGCCTTTTGCGCATTGGGAAGTCATGTAGTGCACCATCGTTCGTTTCTCTCATAACCCACCACTTCTATACACAGTTCTCAGCTTCATAGGCATGCAGACGCGCGCGTCCACGATCTCAGCCATATGCGCAGAAGATGAATGAACCATGAGAACTCAAGATCGTCGCCGGACTAATTCAGAAGTTGCGCCAACTGAAGCAACCCGACACATGTGTGCTGGTCTGTGGTTTTGGGTCTTACGGCTGAAAGCCGTAAGGTCCAAAACCACAGACCAGCAAACATTTCGAGCAGTGACGGTCGATCCATCTCCCGCGTTTGGCGAACGGCCTTGGGCTGAAGTTCCACCCCATCCCACCCCACCCCCACCCCTTAAACCCTGGTGCTCCGGCTGCTTCCCATCGCCCCCTCGTAGGTCCACTTCATGGCATCCCCGGGCCGCTAGACAAAAGCTAGGTTTCTAGGAGACCAAGTGCGGGTGAAGTGGGTGGGTATACAGCCTGAGGCCTAAGTTATGACATGAGGCAGTTAACCCTCTCAACCCCGAGGACGCATTTCCAAATTTCGGAAGTCAGTGTAACCTAAAAATTAAGTACCGGTTGCAGGAGATGGGTCGACCATGATCATTCAAGGGTAGTGCCAGTTTAGCTTGGCGCCTGACGGCGCCAAGCTAAACTGGCACTACCCTTGAATGATCATGACGGCGCCAAGCTAAACTGGCACTACCTTTGAATGATCATGGTCGATCCGCCATCTCCTGTTGTAATGCGTTGAGGCTTAAGTGGGTTAACTTCGGAGATATCATGTGTACGCGGAGTTTTGACAGTCAAGTAGGGCGTACTTCTTCGGCCTATAAGAATGCCGCCCTGCCCCCCCTCACCGACCCGCTTCCTCACAAACACACTGAGAGAGAGAGAGAGAGAGAGAGAGAGAGAGAGAGAGAGAGAGAGAGAGAGAGAGAGAGAGAGAGAGAGAGAGAGAGAGACACACTACAAGACTGACTCGCACACACTACACTGACACACAAATGTACGCACTAACACCATCAGTACGGTCACGCGTGATACACCGGGCAAAATTACTTACAAGTGACTGACTCGGTGAAGATACCTGTGTCATGTGCGTTACAGCTAGAAAATGTGCTGACACTGCAGTTAGTGAAAGGTATAGGCCTCCAATAACTGTCGGTCCGGCCAGGATTGCTGCACTCCCACTACTAAAGCGAACTACTCCAGGCATTTAAAAGCCAGGCTTAATGAGTGCTCGCAATACGAGATTTTAAATGTTCTCAGTATGCCGCGTGACTTACAATTATGCTGGACGAAAGAGGCAACTTAAAATTATGACGTTTGAATCATGCGTAACAAAATGGAAGACTTTCCTGCTCTTATTCTCCTTTATACGCAGGAGAGTTCTTTCCGTTCAGATCTCTGGTGCATGTACTTAAAGTCACATGGAATTTAAAAAGAAGGGTTAGAGAAGTCTTAGTTAAGACAAGACAACATTGAGAGCTCGTTGTATCAGCAAATTTTAGCAAACAATGCCTGCCATGGAGCAGATCGCTTTGTGACAAACAAACACACAAACAAACAAACAAACAAACACTCAAACCCAATGCGCAAAAGGCCATCTGGCCGACGTCGGTCGCCGTTAGCCCGCGCACGGCCGTGCGCAGGCTAACGGCGGCCTACATCGGCCAGGTGGCCTTTTGAGCATTAGGAAGGAGCAGTCATGTAGTTCACCATCGGGAAAATCTTTGCCGCATGTAACTGAATTACACTGGCAACACTTGTCACTTGTTGCACAACTCCTATAAATTCAAGGCGGCCAGTGAGCCTAGAAATACTGTAAATGTTTCTGTAGTGATTCACTGACCATCATGGTCCACAGTGCATTAGAACCTGTTCTGAGCGACCCCCCTTATGAAAGATCACCTTCCAGTAAGGACCATCATTTAGGAGGCTGTAGTCACCTGAAGTGACGGTCTTTAATGACAGGCGAGACACATTTTGCCCTTAAAAGACTTCTCACGAGAGAGCACTGGACTTTTAAAAAAATGTTATGACCACTTTTCGAGTCCACACACACACACCGACCACAGACACGCGGCACGCACGCGCGCGCGCGCGCACACACACACACACACACACACACACACACACACACACACACACACACACACACACACACACACACAATCATGTCTACTGCACTGACTATACTACGTCAGTCCTGACCATAGGCCCATTTTGAATTGAGCTAGTGGACGCGGTGGCGCGCACCCGGTGGCGCAGCGGATTTCCATTTAGTCAAAGCACCACACGTCAGGCCCCTATGGTCCTGACTGACGGAGCGACTTTCCGCTGAACAAACCCATGTTGATAAAAACTTTATTGCCTTGCTTTTAGTCGTGTCATAAGTATCAGTAGGCGGCCTAACACAGCCCTGCGGGACTAGTAACTTGCCGTTGAGAACAGGCGGCTCAGTGACACAACCACGCTACGACTGACTGACTGCATAAACGACAATTAGCATACCGTGTACTGGTCTGTGATTTTGGACCTTACGGCTGAGGTCCAAAATCACAGACCAGCACAACAGGACGAAGCCGCCAGCACACTCCAAACTTTATGTATACCAGCGCCGCACATATGATTGTGTTACTGAGTATTGTAAGTTATTTAGTTGTCTAGTGCGGTTTCATTGCTGTGTAAATTTACTTTGCCCGGCGGCAGCTTTGCATAGTTACTACAAATGGTTACTACATCAGCATTCAGCTACACTGATAGCACACATTCTTGCTCACCTGCAGAGGGAAGATCTTTCGGCGTAGTGAAGAATGATACACGCGCCAATTGCTGAGCTCGTATAAAAACCTTTCTCCGTCTGCACACACAGGTGCTGCCTCTCAGTAGTGCTATCGCTAGCTCGTCTGAGTATAGTCTCGCCTAGTCCCGCAGTCACACGCGCGGAGACCTTTTTTTCCTTCGGTCAATGTTTCTGTTTCGTTTCCAAGGTCCCCGGGCCCGGCCCCCATTCAGCCTCTCTCATCAGTTCGCTTTCCCCCTCCCTATCTCGCACGCACATTCCACAATCTTGTCAGTTTGAGGATCACTGATGTCCAAATTCAACAGTACCTTACTGCCCAGAAACTAAAATCCTGTGTGCACAATCCTGTTCAAGCTGGACCACAGGGTCCCATTCATTCATTCATTCATTCATTCATTCATTCGTTCACTACATCTGGTCAGTTAGTGAAAAGATCTGTAGGCCGCTGTGTGTGGTGTGGTGTTCAGTTGTGTTGTGTTATTGGCGTGGTTACTCACACTTTCATGAATCTGCAAGAGGCATAGATTTTCATGGGCCCCTGCGGCTGCAGGGCTTATGAGAATCTATGCCTCTTGCTGGAATTGTTCACCCCTTCCCAATGCAGTTTACATCGTTGCTTCTTGGCTGGAAGAGGTCCGAAAAGGGTTTACACCATCTGAGTCCCTCACCACTTCAGTTTCACTCCCAACGCGCAGCGGAGGTGGGTGTGGCTATATCTTATTATAGTCGTGTGTACTCTGAAAGAACTACAAATCCCTTAGCTCTGACCTAGGCTACGTATGGGACCATAAGCGTTTCATAAAGCCATAGGCCCCTAAGTACACTCTGCCGGATCCCCGGCGTGGGTGTGGGTGACGTGACTAAAACAAACTCACCCTTTTGGCTGTCGAGGCAAATTTTGTCGCGAAGATTCCTGCAGGATCAATTATCGCGGCAAAAAACCGCTACACTCCCAGCCAAAGGGTTCATTAACTCAGTGTTGGTTCCGTCCATTCTCTTGAGTCTCTAAAAGCGTTACATCAGTACAAAGGCTGTCGGTACGATCAAAGGCTCTACTGATGCCCATTTCCTCTTGACGGAGGTTCTTCAACAGACGAAGACAAACCGAACGTAGGCCTGCTGAAACTAGTGTTACGCAGCGGTGTTGCCGGTAAATTTTAATGAAACTCTTTGAACGATGTACACGTTAAGACTCATTCAGCCCGACGGCCGTATTTCCCAAATTGTGGAGGCGTCATCTAAGGACCAGTTGCAGCAGATATCATGGTCGACCCATCTCCTGCTGTAGTGCGTCAGGGCTGAATGGGTTAATGCCTGTAGTGAGTGCCAGCTGACGCAGACTGTTTTCGAGTTGTCTTCGTTTCAGTCTTCAAAGCCAAAACAACCTGGATATCCCAGGAACATGGATTCAAAGTGGTGTCATCAAGAGGCATAGATCCTCATGAGCCCCCGCAACTGCGAGGGCTCATGAGGATCTATACCTCTTCAGTTGGGTGGTGTTCAGATTTTCTCGGCACTGCACCGGTTAACGCAGATGCACACCCATTGAAGTTACTGTTCTTACACTGTGATAGCTTTATCATTGGCAACACCCTATTTTCGGGCTCTTCCTCCCCCTCCCCTCCCCCCCTTCTCTCCCTCCCCCCCCCCTCTCTCCCCCCCCCCTCCCCACCCCCCACCCCACCCCCCGTACACACACACACACTTTCCCCTTTGGCCTCAGAACACACACTGACCTCGTCCATAGTCAAAAAGTTGAAAGGAGGGGAAAAAATCCACGACAGACGAGCTCCGGTGGATTAATTTTACCGTCGCAGAAAGCCTACATCGACGCGCATTAACAACCCTCATAAATTTAGCTTCCTAGTAACCAGTAAACAACCTAACTCACAACACCTGAGACATAAAGGGACTGAGGTAGGCAGAACAGGACTGACAGTCACAGGGTTAAACTCTGCCATCTCCTCAGTGTGAGTAGTGGAGACGTAAGTGCTTGGTCAAAGCTACTAGCAAGAGGTTGCAGTTGCTGGCAGTTGCAGGGGCACATGAGCATCTATACCTTTTGCAGCGGAAAAGGCCGAGTGTCTGAGGGATCCGGATATGGTTAGAGTTGTGCTGTTTACAATCAGTGGTGTGAGGCTATCGATCATTAAATACAAATATAGACGGACTGACACACTAGAGAGAGAGAGAGAGAGAGAGAGAGAGAGAGAGGTGGTTTGGTGTGGTGTGGTGTGGTGTGGTGTGGTGCGGTGTGGTGTGGTGTGTGTGTTGTGGAGGGGGGGGGGGTGAGGGGGGGGGGGGGTTGGGTGAGGGGTTGAGTCGTAACATGCAACGACTGATATTTGACAGTGAATTTCCATGATTTTGAAGTTCCTCATATAATATGTAGACCCCCCCCCCCCTTTCACCATCCCCCTCCCCACCCCCCAACACACACATCACTAATTTCTGGTACGTGCACGCGCACCAGCTTTACAAGTAAAAATGTCACTGGCTCGACTGTGACTGAACATCCTAATTAGTACTAATTAGCTACGCTTGCGGCTGAATACAAATTACTCGACTAATTAACATGTCATAATTACAAGCTAGCTGGGTGTTCGTACGGTTTAGTTGACAAAGTAACGTCACTTGCAAGGCGGTGTCCAAATATTTGATTTGTCAATTTTTAACGACGAATGACATGTTATGATACTGCCTTAAAAAATGCATTTGAAATCTTACTCAAAGCTCGATAAATCTGACTTACCCGCCGGTGAGCATCTTCACTAGTGCACAATTCTGTCTCTACCAAGACAGGGGGCGGGGGGGGGGGGGGGGGGCGGCGGGGGGGGGGGGGGAAGCTTTGTTTTCAAACACAGGCTGTATATACAGTCGGTATAGACTTAAAGGTCCTGGTTCAGCAATTAGTCAGTTGAGGACAGCGAAAAAAAATTTCGAAGTCCCTACCTGACTTGAAGTGCAACCCTGACAGGGCCTCATCAGATGGGATCCCCGAACATTCACGTTACTATAGCTGCTGTAGAGTGTCAGACGTCCTTGACGGCTGTCACAGTTCATGCAAACAGGTATACGCCACTCAGCTGCCAAAGGTCACTTCCAGTTGCATCTGTCCGTACACGGTAACACCCACAATTCTCGTGCAACAACAACGAAAGATGACTATCCAACTTTCACTTCTGGGCCGGTACTGGGAAGCACTGAGCGACGTCCACAGCGTCCCAAAAATGGCCCAGGGAATGGTGACGGTACGTCGAACATGCTATATCGTGGTCTTCTCATTTCTTATGTCCTCGCATTTATCCAAAACAAGGTTTCCTCGAAAGCGTTTGCAAACAACAAGTCTTTATGGTAGTCGCCATTTTTACGAAGGGAAGCTACTAGATAATGTGTGTGTAAGGGACAGCACTCCCGTGCTAAGCAACGCGCAAACGCCCACCTCAAAACGATTTTATTTTTCACAAAAGCCTGGGAGATAATTTACAGGTCATCATGCAACAATGTGATGTGCATGGGTGACAGTGCGAGAATATGAAATGAATGTAAACGGGACATAAATATGCCCCATAAATCCATGGCCAGCAAGCGATATATACATTCCCATGAGCTCCTGCGGATGCAGGGGCTCATGAGAATGTATGACTTTTGCATTTGGAACAGGCTGGCTGAAGGCCTGTTCTGTCTGAACCAAACAGCTGAAATTCAGCTTTTCGGGATTTTGAAAAGCTGAATCAGCTTCTAGGAGTGAAGACGGTCACCCATTGATGTGATTGTGCCTGTTCGTGTGTGTTACACGGACATAAAATTTGATTCCATTATAAGAATCTAAGCACTAGGTAATATTTTGCTTTGTCGTTTACTTCTCATCTTGTTTTTTTTTTTTTTTTTGTATCACAAAAGATAATTACCGTCTGCAAACTTGATGAGTTCAGTGATAATATTTTCTCCCCAGACCAACTGCTGTCTATGCACACGCAATGCACCCTGCCCAATGCATACCTCATGCAGGTGCCTGACAGCAAACACCGATACACCAACTACAAGCTAAAGGGTGCACGAGCAAACGAGAGGCAAGTTTCAAAATAATTAGATACAGGGCCGCAGCAGATGGTTCCGGCCTTCGCCATACCAATAATGTATACATTTTTTTGACAAGACCATATAATTATGTCTGTTTATGCCCTCGATCCAAATTAATTTAAATGTTACTAATTTTTCCATTTTTTGGGGGTTGTGCGAATTCTTCCCCCCCCCCCCCCCCCCCCCCCGCCCGATTGACTTTAGGAAGCAGATGAAAGCAAGCTGGCATCATGCAGGCATGCACCCCTTCGGCTGGAGCATTAGGTTTCTTTCACCTCGTGCTATGGTTATGAGATATGAAATAAATGTTAGGAAACAGATATATATATATTATGTAATTGGTATTCTAACCACAATATATTTCATTCATAGTTTATCTATGTTTGCACTGACAGCAAATCATGTGGGATTTATTTCTGATTACTCCATATAGCAATGTTCTCTATCAGAAAACTGAAATGACTCAACCCGCAAAAATAAATATCAAGGAAATATATCAGTTCACAACAGCAAGAGGTATATCTCACTTGATCTTCATTTTGTGACAAAAACATTGTTTTCAAATACACTTCAACGTATGGTTTATTTGTTTATATCTGTACTGAGTGAAACTGTTAAAAATGCCTTTCATTGTGAGGCTTCTCTTATGAGTTTACCAAAATCGTCAAGTACATCAATAAGTGTCTCTTGGCTTGACTTCACGAACGAAGATTCTATAGGGCTTGCCCACGTCGTCTGCAGGCATTTTCGTGGCTGCGAAGGCCAATCCGGGACAGGCAGGTTTACATCAATAAGTGTATACATAAATAAAACACAATTACCATGATTGTCATAATTCCTAAAAATACAGCTGATTTTTTTTATGAAATGAGTATGTCTATCCTCAACAAGACCAAGTAGTCTATGTACCCTACAGAACCACATAGTCCAGATCAAAATGGTGACTGCGAAGCGTGTGTAATGCAGAGACGAACTCAACGAAAAAAAGAAAGACGCTTAGAAAAGACAGCTACAACACAATTTTATTCATATTATCTAGTAATAAATTGTGTTGTAACTGTCATTTCTAAGCGACGTTCTTTCCTCATAGGGTTCTTCTCTACAGAACAACATACATGTGCACTTTTACTTCCTGCACCATATATAACTGTAATAATACATGAGGCAAAAACACAAACAGAACAGAGACAACCATTTTAATTATAAAGAAACAATTTCAGTGATGTCATTGAATTATATGCATGGTATATTTTGCTTATGATGCTGTCATTCAAACTTGGTCACTGTGTTTTGGTAAGTGAGGGAGAGGGGGGGGGGGGGGGGCTGGAGGGGGCGGGTACACATGCAGGCATATATATATATATATATATATATATATATATATATATATATATATATATATATATATATATATATATATATATATATATATATATATATATACCGCAACGATTTCCTAATGTAATGTTACATATGGCAATATAGTTCTATCATCATATGCTAAATTTTGCTATCCACCAAAATGCTAATATTGCCATGATTCCACAGCAGACAGACAGCCTTCATGGACAGGTCCAACCAGTGAAGAGACAACAGACTGGCCAGTGTCAAACATGTCACCAAACTGCAGGGGCGTTAGCAGCAATGTCACACAGAAACTTTGGAACAGCAAACAGCCTGATGCAGTGCAGTGTGCCCCAACTTGCTCTCAGCAGGCAGCTGCAAGACAAGAACAAAGGTCAGTTAGTACATGTGAAGATGTACTGCAAACACTGTTCTAGATGAGTTTACTTGGCTACCGGGTATCAGCCAGTATAATCTACTCAACATGAAACCAACCGTAATGAATCAATCACAGCCAGTGTAATCAATAAACTCCATACAAGACAGATTTGCAAAATAACTTTTACAAACAATTTCTTTGTCTCGGTGATGGTCAAACGATTTATACAGTTTTGTTCTAATAATAAAAGACATTGTAGCTTTGCAATGCTGCTTGGTAACATGATATTATATGAATATGTTTTCAGGCCAACATAACCAACTTTTCCCTGGGGGAGACTAAAGATGCACTCAACCGATGAGCAGCCCCTGGTGACCATATCGAATGTGGGAGTAGAGGCGACACCTTATCAGCGCGTGACCAGTGAAGACAATCCGGCCTACTGTTTGTGTGGGAATCATCTAATAATAATGGACAACAAGAACTACTGAATTTGATCCAGCTGATCGAATTAACAGAAGAACCAACTTTTCTAGATATTTGTAAGAAGCAGACCGAAGTCAAATTTTGCAGCGTCAAAAATTATAGCATCACATTTGCAAATAAAATTCCCACATTATAATAGCAATCAAACATCACCAACACTCTACATACAGATTTTTTTCAGTTGTGGCATGAGAGCCATATGGGGCTTGGCAACAGCAAACACTGTTGCTCTTGTCAGGTGGCCATAATCAGATGGCAGTTTCTAAGCCCCAATCTAAACTACCTGAGGGCACTATCTGGTTGTGTATGTGTGTGAAACCAACCTCCAAGTCTTTACTTCTGCTGAAAAACCACATCCACTCGTCGCTCAATCTTGTCATCTGTACTGCGTAGGTAATGTAACAAACTGGAGAGCTTCTCATCAGTGAGGCATTGGGGATACAAGGCCACGGAGCACATTCCTTGATGAGAAAAAACAGAATGAAGAGAACATTTTCATTAACTTTTAAAATTTACTTTCTGTCATGGAGATTGTTTACATCTGTTTGTACAAGTAGTTGGGACATGAATAAATGGACACATGCATGTAATATATACTCCATATTGTGCACTTTGTACTCTCTATACAAGAAAGTATTAAAGTTGAATGTAAAAGCAAAATGTTGGACATTTTTTGTTTTCAATACATTTGGACATTCTTCTTCATAAATTGCATACATGTCTGCTTTCATTTTTTATCCTTGTTATAACTACATACTGTAAACAGTGCACATGAACAGGAATTCTGCACCTGACTTGCCATAAGAAAGAATTAGTTTTCATGGTCAGTGTCACAATCCTAAATAGTATATTTCTACAAATACATGTACTGTAATGATACTGAAAATGACATGTACAATACTGCACTTGTACCAGAAATTGCACAAGTGTGTAACATACATGTACTATGCATATTTCTGCTGTGCTACCTGGTATGCCACAGAGTGCCTGTTGCTAATCTTGGTATACTGCTTGCATACTTGGTGGTTGAAGTCAAGGATGGTAAGCCTGTTGCGCATTGTGTAGCCTTTGTAGCCAATGAAAGTTTTTTGGGGGGCCATTTCATTTTCAGCCACATAGATACATCCCCTTGACTAACACTCAAAACACTCAATGATGAGACTGAAACATATCTAAACTCTAAGTCAAAATAAGTGCATAAATAAGACATGATACCTTGATCATGCCTGGCAAGGACACTCGTAATGTGTGGTGATGGTTGATAACAGGCTTTATCCCTTGTTTCAAGTGGTGTTTAGCCTTTGGCAGCAGCAAAGAAACTGAAAACAGATGGCCAATATAATAGATAAAGCAAAACCTGAAAGTAAAAAAAGCACAAAAGTGAAAATGTACCAGCAGCAGTTTATACTGAGTAGGTTATTTCGATGACAGGACAGTTTCGTGTGTTTTTGTTCTGCATACACTCAAGGATATAATCCTCCATGTAAACACACAGCTCAACTCAAACCTTTTATGCAATTCGCTTGCCTTTGTGCCACACATCAAAGTAATGATCCAGATGTTTCAGTGGCTGCGATCAAGTCAGTAATAATATACAAATCTATTTCATACTGGAAAAAAGATACATGCATTACAGTGTGGCAAACTGACCGGTAGCTAGCACTAGCTGTTATGAAGACTTGGGAGAAAAACCACCATGGCACCATGATAATAATGTTTACTGTCAACTTGTAAATATACTTACAGTGTGGAGGTAGCAGTCATATGTAAATCATAACTTAGTGTTGTGACAGCAATATTTCCAGGACACTATAAGCTACTTTATGTGTGATGTGATAACACTTTTACAAACAAAAATGATTTTGTGCAAGCGCACGGGTGTACCATACTTCAAAATCAAATGCCACCAAACTGATAATTACCTGAAAGTAGCAGGAGATTACAGTAGAACTCTGTCGGTGACAACTTATCGGACAGGTCTTGCTGTCTTCAGAAACTCGATGCCATGCTGTGCATTCACCAGTTTCAAGTCACCTGACCTTGTGACAGCCCTGCTGTCTAGAAACAAACCATAAACACAGTCATGGATGGACAAAACCTGTTGAAAAAGAAATAAATACAGAAAATAGGCATGTGTGCACATACGCATGTACGTGTGGCTTTCTAAAAATGGCTTAGTCACAAAATAGCAGCACATTTGAGTGTTATGATATGGAGCAATATATACATACATGTATTTACATGATTCACAGAAAAACTAGCAATAAAATATTTTGGTATACAAGAATGATAGTATAAGTTTTTGTCACTCATATTTCTCCTGTTCATAAGCTTGTGGTTTCAGGAAAATATGAGAAATACATTGCATCAGTGGCAAGCCAACTTACAATAGACCACTTATATACCTGATTGTGAGTTTCATAATGAATTATGCACATACATGTATTGCTCTATTTCATCACACTGAAATGTGCTGTTATTTTGTGAACAAATATATTTTAGGTTGATTATAGTGGTATAATTATTTTATCCTTACCTAGACCTGTTGATTATATTCTCATCCAGACAATTGCTGATGTTGTTTTCATACAGCGAGCAGCTGTACATTTGTTTTCATTCAGACAGCTGAACATTTTGTCTGTGTTCAGACAACTGCAGGTATATTTTGTTTTTTTATTCAGACAGCTGTATATTTAATTCTATTCAGACAGCTGTATATTTTGTTCTAAATATAAGCCAGCTGTACATTTTGTCCCAAGCATACACACACACACACACACACACACACACACACACACACACACACACACACACACACACACACACACACACACACACACATTTTAGGTTCACAACTTACCTTGCCACTGCGATTATCTGTTATGTATTGTGATGAGATTGGGCGTTGTTCCATTACTGATGCACCTTCACTTTGTAATAGCTTCACAAATGTATCCACAGAAATAACACATAAAGCTGCTTGCTGCTCTGTGAGCTCATTTGGTGTGGCACTGAAAAAGAATCAAATGACTGGTATTTGTATAGTTATGTAATGCACACACGGGTCTTGTACTAGAAAATGGCGTGGCGTTCTGAAGATATTTACACAAAAACTTGACAACCACCACGAACCCCCAAAACAAATCGCAACTAAAAGTGGAAACTTCTAAATGTACATCAGACCAGAGCTCAGAATATATCACATATTTCATTATGTATATAACACAAATATGTGTAATAGAAAATTGCCCAGAAACTATTACACTTATTTATAAAGGAGAGAAAATTTAAAAACAAAGTTTCAGGCTGTTACTATAGTGACGTATTTATAGTAACTACAGAAGAGACGAACAGTGAGGCTAAGATTTCCAATCTATTCTTCGTCTTGTTCATCGATGTATTCTGCCTACTTCTCACCACTGTCGTCTGCTGTTATTTCCTCAGTCATCATTTCCCCCGAAATTAGTGTCCTGTACACCAGAACACACATAACATTACGATCGCTAGGGCTTCTTGTTGTTGACAAGGAAGTGGTCATTAGAGTGGTGTCCCCTGATAATACATATTTACGAGTACCTTCCCTTTGTAAACACGACGTCAGCTACACGCGCATAGGTGTTTGTTGTTGTTGGAAATATACTTACCAACAAAAGTAATATTTGTACCACAAAAAGTGAAAAGACCACACCATATCATGTTGGACTTACCGCCACCATTCGCTGGACCTTTTTTGGACGCTCTGGACGTCGCGGCTCGGTGCAGGCTTCAAGTACTTCAACTCACCGGCCAGTGCGGCAAAATGAAAGTTGGATATTTTTCAGTCGTAGTTGCACGGGAATTGGATGTTACCGCGCACGGACAGATGCAACTGGAAGTGACCTTAGGCAGCTGGATGGTGTATACCTGTTTTCGTGAACTGTGACAGCCGTCAAGGACGTCTGACACTCTACAGCAGCTATAGTAACGTGCGTGCTCGGGGATCCTATCACACGGGGCCCTATCAGGGTTGCACTTTCTGTGTCAGGTAGGGACTTTGAAATTTTTTTTTCGATGTCCTCTACTGACTAATTGCTGAACCCGGACCTTTAAGAAGCTATAATCCGCCAGGAAAGATTGCCAGTTGAACAAAAGGTCCTCTGGCCGACTTCGGCCGTGGTTGGCCCGCGCGCTAACCACGGCCGAAGTCGGTCAGAGGACCTTTTGCTCGACGGGTAAGGGAAACTGCTCCAGAGGCCCCCAGGTGTCACAGCTGCGTGAGTGAACTTAGCCCTGCGCCAGCCACTAAGCAGGGTGCTCCGCGGCGGCGGAGCACCTTGCTTAGTGGCTGGTGCAGGACTGAGCTCACTCAGTCATGCAACTGGCCCCCAGCTGCACAAAAAGCGGTCTTCGCCTCTTCACTCACCAGTGGACGCATATATGGTAGTCTTGAAATATTTAGTATTAACTCAAAGCGGGCGGCGTGCCGCTTCATGGCGGGGATTGATTGTTATAGGTCGCCGATTCAACTACGGGTTATCAATGTTGTCTTGCCTCAACTGAACCTTGTCTACCCTTCTTTTCACAATCCATGCGAGTAGGCACACTGGCGTACCAGGGGTCAGTTGCATGAGCGAGCTTAGCCCTGCACCAGCCACTAAGCAAGGTGCGCCGCTGTAGCGGCGCACCTTGCTTAGTGGCTGGTGCAGGACTAAAGCTTGCTCATGCAACTGGCCCCAGAGGTTTTTCACTCGCTGCCTTTTGAGCGTAACGGGCGGAACTTTCCTGTGTACAAAGGAGAAGAAGAGCAGACAAAAGATTTCATTTTATGTTATTCGGACTTCATACTCTAAGTTGTCCATTTTGTCCAGGATTATTATAAGACATAATGAGAACATTTATCAAGGAGATATTGTGAAGGATTAAACCTTTACTGCCTTGAATAGGACGCTTTACGTCAACGCCAAAGAGCCCCAGCGGTACAAAGTGATACACAAGAGAGGACAGGTTATACTCGTGAAATGTTATTTTGCTTCTCACTCTCGTTTTGTGGAATAAGATTAAATGTAGAGGATATGTGGCTCAGCGGTCCAAACAGCATCCCTGAGCACAGCATAATCATGTAACTAAACAGCAGTCATTTTTATGCAAGACGGTCTTGTAATACCACAGGCTATAAGAAAAGCACAGAGATTAATCTTGTGTACGTAGTGGATGCTTGTTTAGGAAGCTGGTGTCAAATGTATACCCATGATAGGAGCTCAGGACACTTAAAATAAACCCGATTATAAGCCATCAGAAGTTGCTTTCTATAGCTTCTTTAACCCATTCAGCCCTGACGCCCTATAGCAGGAGATGGGTCGACCATGATAATTCAAGGGTAGTGCCAGATTAGCTTGGCGCCTATCGGCGCCACGCTAATCTGGCACTGCCCTTGAATTATCATGTTCGATCCACCTTCTGCAACTGGTGCTTAGTCATTAGATGACTCCGAAATTTGTGAAATACGGCCGTCGGGCTGAATGAGTTAATAAGAAGTTTCAGTTTTGTCTTCTTTATTATGAAGAGTAATTTTGGGTTGCTGATCACTTACAATATAGTTTTGGTAGGCCAGCAGAAGAAAACTTACAGACGCTTACTAACCCATTTCAAGGCAAACCCCGTCGCTTCATTTCCAAACTTTTGAGGTCTCACCAAACGATTGTGTACGTTGCAGGAGATGGCTCAACCATGATAATTCAAGGGTAGTGCTAGATTAGCTTGGCGACTCATGAGGATCTATGCCTCTTGCTGACACCACTGATTTCAAATTCATGTGCTTCTGACTGCTGGGTCTTTTTGGCGTTGAGCTAACACAGGTTTCTGAAACCTACGGACACCGACAGGGAAGAGTTAAAGGCCAGCAACCAGAGGATAGTCCCAATGTAGACTTGTCATTCAAGGTAAGGTGTTTGTTTCCCTTGGACTGGATCAACGGTTTTACTCTTGGGGCCTCGATGCCGGAATCGTGGTTCATTCTGCTGGCTTCACACAAAACAACAGATATAAAGATAATGCTTCTCTGTCGCTTGCTACGTTTTAAAGGAGGTTTCTTTCGTATTTTGAAGGAGATATTTTAAGGAGGCCACCAAGAGGCATAGATCATCATAAGCTCATGAAGCTCTATGCCACATGCATTCCGGATGCACTCGGAGTGCTCTCTGTGTGTGTGGTGTGTGTGTGGTGTGTGTTTGGTGTGCGTGTGGTGTGCGTGTGGTGTGCGTGTGGTGTGCGGCGTGCGGCGTGCGTGTTGTGTGGTGTGTGGTGTGTGCGTGTGGTGTGTGCGTGTGTGCGTACACAAAAGCCCTAAAATGGGTGACCGTCTTTACCATCCTTATGGAAAATGGGTGCGTGTAAAATTCTGGGTGCCCAAGTCAGACACCCATTTTTTCTGGGGTGTGGGGGGGGGGGGGGGGTGGTATTTTAGTTGTTTGAGGGAGTAAATTGTTTATGTTGCTACAAAATGACGTTTGTTATTTGAGGGTGTGGTTGTTTTGTTAAAAAAGTGTTGAGTTGTGTTGTGCTTCCGGGGTGATATGGTGGGAGGTGATGTGTAGTGACAAATTTGAGAGCTATGTATTCGTTCGCCAGCGCCGGTTGCTATGAAGTGAAGTGATGGTATGAGTGCGCAGTGTGAGAGAGGACGTATAGACTTTGGGTGAGGCTGCTGTTGTCTTGTGTCCTGCCCGACCTTTTGTTTCAACCGAGTGTTGCTTTGTTTGTGGGTTTGTTGGTGTTATGCTTTCTTTCGACTGCAACTCCTGCGAGATTGTATGCACAAATTGATTGAATGCAAATGACGTCACACAGTGTCGTTAGGTGCGTCGTCTGCTGCAGTTTAGTGCAGTATGAAGAGTGCAGGCTTGGATGGACCATTTTCCGATGTAATGCTAGGTCAGAGAAAAAAAAAAAACCTAATGTTACCAAAGGGTGTAATAGTAAAGTATTGTTTGTGTGAATGCTGACCGTTTGAGGGAAGGACTGGAAAGTCGAGTGCTGAGAGAAGAGAGAAAGCGACAATGGGAAAAATATCCAGCACTATTACGTTGAAATAGATGCATAACAGTTACGAAACGCCTGTAAATTAACACTTTTTACATTAATAAAAGTTGAGTTTAAAGGTTTTAAAACAGTTTTAATAACAACTGTTGCCTGACCCGCTTCTAAAAACAGTTTCTTAGTTTTAAACCTTGTACCGCGCCATAAACGCCGCGATTGCTTCTCAATCTTAGCTGTCCCTAGAGTGTGGAATGTGGGACTTGGCCAACTGGATCCATCTGGTGCACTCCAAATGTGTATTTGTGAGCGATTCGACGTGCAACTCGGTTCGCGCCTCTGAAATGACCTACTGATTCCACTGATAATGGAAATCTTTCATTCATAAGAGAGCATTCAACAGCTCTATAAAACCCAAAGTGATGACCCCCCGCCCACCCTCCCCCAACCCCACCCAAACAATCATAATAAAATCAAACAGAGGTATGTTTAGTGAGGTATTTTGTTTACTGCGTGTTGTGTCATTGTGCTTGACAATTTTAATGCAGGAAGAAAGAAAAGAAAAAAAGAAATACACATTAAGTTGAAAAAAGAATGACAACAATCAAATGTGGAAAAGAAGCATCAAATATTCCGTGAACTTTACCTTATTACAGACATCTAATTTTATTAAAATAGTCCATGCTAAAATGAATTATTGAAGAGGACACCCATTTTCACTGTAATGCCAGTTTTTGTTTGAGAGGCACCCACTTTATTGGTAGAAACCCATTTTTTTCTCCATCCAGTGGCTCTGTTTCTATAAAATGTCTATTTTATTTTAAGTTGTAGAGCTTAGTTATAAGGTGAGTTCTAAACATTCGCATCAACTCCAGAGCCCTAGAATAAATAGAAATATGGGAACCCATTTTCACATAAAATGGTGGGTAACCCACTCTGATGCTTTCGTCTCCGTGCGTGTGCGTGTGCGAGAGAGAGAGAGAGAGAGAGAGAGAGAGAGAGAGAGAGAGAGAGAGAGAGAGAGAGAGAGAGAGAGAGAGAGAGAGAGAGAGAGGTGCGATAGGTAAATGCAACGTAAAAGCAATCGCAGACGAAAGCCTAGTCGGTATATACCCACTGGTGAAGACATAAATGCGAATAATAAATACTGACTTCCATTTAAAATCGCGATTTTTTTCACCATAGCGCTTTTCTTCGTAAATATGCTTTAATCTGGGTTATTTTGACGTCAGTTATTAGAAAATGTTACGAAGAGTGTGTTATGTCATGTGCAAATAGAATGTTTAGTCAAAAATCATCGATGACTTATGACGTCAGTGACACTATCACAGGATATTGAAAGTGAAATGAGCATCTGCAGAGGACACAGCTGAAAGCCAACCAATGTGCAGTGTCACTAGGGTCCGTGTGCATAAAAATCCGGCCTGTTTGGTCTTGACCTACGTTTCGTTTGTCAAAGGCATCTAAATAATCAACATGATCTACAAACATGAAAATAAAAAAAAAAATCTTTATTTTTAGGTTAGCGGCCATATTTACTGGAAGTGGTCTTGTGAATCGTACCTTTTGCATAGAAACTTTCTTTAATTCTCTTCCCTGTGTTTATTTCAAAATGTCAGAAAACCATGCATATATGTGTAGCACCATTGCCACGCAATACCATGAAGCAGTTTGCACGTTTAGAGACGACAGACCTATGATACACAGCTGTTTATCCTTAAGTGGTACTGAACCAGTAACTCTCCCCTATCTGTTGCAGACAGTTTTTTTTTTACCGTGTTGAGATGCTTGATCCTGGGGAAAATAACTTTAAAGAGATTACTGTGGGATCAAGCATCAAAACACAGTCGGAAAACTGTATGGGTCATTGGCATCCTATCTTTGAGATTATTTCATTCGGTACACTACCAAATGTCACTAATAATCGTATGAAGCCGAAGTTTACTCTGCAGCAGTGTTAATCGTTATCAAAACATGCTAAATCACATCAATCTCAACCCTTTGCGTGTCGGTAGCGGTTTTAGTCGCGATGATTCCTACAGGAATCATCGACTAAAACCGCTACCGACAAGCAGAGGGTTAAAGTTGTCACACCCATCGGGCAGAATTTTTGAAATCTAGCTGTTTCTGAATGGATTTCCAGTTACACTCAGCCGACAGGCGCATGCTTGAATGACCGCTGACTGAGCAGACCACTACGGATGGCCAAACCTACAACAACCAAGTCGTTAGTAATTAATGATACATGTATTATCCCAACCAATCGGAGTTTACAAATCGACCCCGTGACCGGCATAGTACATGTAATAAGTCAATGTACCAGCCAATCAAACGGTGTAGTATTAGAACGTGTTATAAGTCACTTTTTACATGTTCTATTATGAACAGCCAATCAGATTTTATTATGAACAGCCAATCAGATAAGTGCTTACAAATAACCGCAGGGGTTACACCCTCAAGCATATTCCGCGCGACATTTGGCATCGTAATTTCTGTGTGCATCATAATTTCTGTGAACAACTTCTCGGCATCGTAATTTCTGTGAACAACTACAGTAGCGTTTGCGAATGGCTGGCCAGGATTGAGCAAATTCTGTCCGAGCAAGAGGTATTGTGGCTCTGGCAGCGCCGGACGACAAAACGGATTTCGAAGAGCGTAATGTGGTGCTGTTTGCAAGGTAGGCAGCGTTTTGTTTTGTGTGAATAGTCAAGTTAAAGCCCCGGTACACATGCCCGGTTTTGAGGCCGATTCCCGATAATTTTCGAATCGGTAGGTGATCGGACCGGACTGCAAAAACGTGTGCACTGCCACACATTACTTACTTACGCCTGTCACCCCTACCCGGGTATAGGCCGTCGACGAGAGACCTCCAGCAACTCCTGTCCTGTGCTTCTCCTTCGATTCTACTCCAGGTGGTTCCCAGTCTCTTGATGTCTGCTTGGAGGTCCCAACTGCCACACATTCAGACTTTATTTAGCCGACCGGTTTGAACCAAAGATCAAAGTCGTACCTGTTCTGCAAAATATCAGCAGTTTTGCATCATATTCGGGAAGAGGCGTGCGAAACATCAGCAACGGCGGTGGTACTGATCATAACAGGCGTGTTCCGCCATTTGCAAACTGAAACGACATGCTTTGCGAGACGCGCTCTGATTGGTTGAAGCTTACGATCGGGACCCAATTCGGATGGGAAAAATAGAGTAGGTTCTAGACACCCGATTCCCAGCCGATTGGGACCGGATCGGATAATTGACGTCATCCGATCGCAATCGGATCGGAATCGGCTTCAAAATCGGGGCACAACCGGCACGTGTGGCGGGGCTCTTACGTTTCCTTTGGCACATGTTTTTACTGTGCTTCTTTTATGAAAGTGCGATTAAAATTCAATCATAATTAGGCCTAGATGCTCAGGAGATCGAATATTTTGTAAAATTACAAGTCTAGCATGGTAAATACTAGCAAAACCGTCTAGGCGTTATTTGCTAGCCAAGGTGGTGGTCCTACGGATTCATTTGTAACCGTTATATGTATGAATAGCATTGAACGTAGAATCAGAAAAGTTGTAGGACTGTACATTGTCACGACTAGGGAGGGACAGACGAAAATGGAAGATAGAATAGAAGTAGAACCCCCAAATGTCCCGACTAAAGAGAGATAGACGAGAATGAAGGTTAGGAGTAAAAGAGAAGAAAGAGAGAAAGGACCATAGCGTCTTGCCTCAAGACAGGTTACAGCTCAGCACAAGCAACACAACACACTTTACACGTACACTCAATCTTTATTACTTATTACACTAACTATCCCCCTTTCCTTCCTTCCCACCGACACTTCCCCTCCCTACCCCCTTCTCCCCTTCCCCTCCCGAAAAAAAAAAAACAAAGAAAGAAAGAAAAGAAAAACAAAAGGAAAAAACTAAACCAAGGTTAATACTACTTACAAGGTTAATACTACTTCCGCAGCATCAGCATTGCATCGAGTGGTGGAAACAAACACTCCCCCACGCTGCGCAGCACTGTTGCTCCACAATAATAAAAAGTCAGGTTACAGCCCTCCGAACTGACGGCTGAAAAAACGTCATTTACAATATACTGTTCATATACAAGAATCATGTAACTACACCAAGGCAGAGTGAGTGACGGAAAGCTGAATAAGAATGGGACCACCGTGGTAAGTCGACGAACGCCTGTGGATCCCTCCCGTCCGGCTTCCTTAACGGTCGTACAGCTTCGCGGGTCTTCTCTCTCTCTGTCTCTCTCTCTCCGTTTCCCTGGCGCGAGGTCTGGTTGCAATGGCGACACGGCAGCTTCGGCAGTACAGATGACCGCGCCCCTTCCACGCCGACACCCGGTCCAGCGAGGCGTGGTTGTAGTCCACAAGCTAGGAAGGTCTACCGTGCACCCCCCCCCCACCCCCCAGTACTCAATAAGATGGGTTTCAAAGTGTTCCTTAGTATGTCCTGAGATGTTTAAGCCATGTTCCCCGACAATCCTTAGGAACACACCAGAGATATAGCCGATGGCGCAAGGGTACCCCCATTCACGCTCTTTGCAGGTGCTAAAATGAGGTTGAGAAACATTTTCCTCTAAATTATCAGAATTCATTCCAGAAACCCAAATCAGGCAATATTATGTCAAGGCACACCTTCTGCATCCTCTGCAAAAAAACAGAATGAAAAAATATTGAATCTCTGGCTCACAGTGAAGGTATTTGTGCACCCATTAAACGACCATTTCCGCGAAATCGCAAAAAAAGACAAAAATAATGTGTCAGATGCCTTCAGACATTTTCTATAGCACTGACAGTCCATTTTCAGGTTTACATCATTAAAACAGGATGTCACAATTATTATAAACTTGACTAGGTGATGCTGTGATCACTGTGAGTGCCACAGTGGTTGATTTTGTCTCCCTACCCCCAAGTTGTAAAAATACACAAAATTAATTAGAAAAAATTGCTTAAGTTATTCCATTTTATTTTGACCTCTTTTTACCTATTAAGTTTGAATAATGTGAGCATAAAGTGCAAGAAAATAAGTTAAGTCGTCATCCTTTACGGTACATTCGTGGTGAATGATAACTTTTTCCCATTTAAAATTGCCGAATTGGGAAACGTACATCGTTTCCGGTGCCCTCAGAAATTTTGTATACAACTGATAGGTCTTTGTTAGGTTTTATTGGTTAGGATAGAGTACCACAGTTACTCCCAACCTGATTTTGTGATGCTATGATGCATTTAGGGGCCACAGTGGCTGAATCTGCTGCCCTACCATTTTACCAGTACGCAAAGTAACGCAAAATAATCATAAAAATTGCTTACGTCATACTGTTTAAATATTTTTTGTTGCCAGTTTTTTTTTTAAGTATGCATATTGAGCATAACAAGTTGTGATCATTTCATTAATTTCAATGAAACCCATCAATTTAATTGTAACTATTTTTTAGGTGATATTTTACTTAGCGTAAGGCAGGTCTAGTAAGGTCTCCCCTTTTGCTTTCATTTATTTTCATCTAGAAATGTGTAAATATGAATGCGTAATAAAGTTTCATGGTTCCTAATAGCCAAAACAATGTTATCAAAAATACTTAGTTTCCACATGTCGACTACGAGATCTCCACTTCCACCTTCTGCAACGTTCAATTTTGTATGGCCGTCTTTAAATCTTATATTGTTCTGGCTGCCAATAAGTGAGCTGTCAAGAGCTAGGCAGCATGTTTTCAGAGTTTGGTGTATAGGGGCGTGTCTTCTGGTCAGAACTGCCAGCAGACCGCTTCTGTGTATGGACATGTTTGGAGAATGTGCTAAGGAGACTGATTTTCTACGCCAAATTCGCATAGGGCTGTTTCCGCATGACCCAATCTCACGAGGTGAGTCCAGCAGGGTCCTTACGGTCTGTGAACATTTGTGAAAGTTGTTAAAAAATGACAAGGCTTTTTCAGGGCCCTGGAAAGTCTGTCAATTTCAGTCCTTTTCCTTAAAGTCTGTTAAAGTTTGTGCCAAATTACAACGTGCTGGCAGACTTTTGTCTTTTTTTTTTTTTTTCTCCCCCAATTTGTGACTATTCCATTGCGAACGATCATGCTGACGCTTGTTGCAAGTGATCTATATTTAGCTCTGATCATAAAGTGACTGCATGGCCTTTCTGCCGAACATTCTGATTGGTTGTTTACGCTTCTACCAAAGTCCGCCATTCGCTAAGCGTTCTTTTATTTTGGTATCTCTTCATGCATTAGGCACGGAAGCTTCAAATAATTGCTGATACAGAGTGATCTGATTAAAGTGTGTAAACCTTCAGGCTTCAGTTTGGGTTTGTGAAACGTTCCTGCTTTTCTGTACGGACCCAGTCCAGAGTAAGCAGTGCGTAGATGAAAGATGGTGGCCTGGCTCTCCCTGTTCAGCTTGTTGATGTCATCTGCCCACAGGCTGCAGCCGCCATTCTGCTGTTGACAATCACTTTGTTGTTGTAGTGTCTCCATTCCCAGCTAGTCCAGAATGCACTGGAATCCACTGCAGCACTATTTTGTGGACAGGGCATCCAGTCTATCTTGAAGCTTCCTGGTGAGATCAGTGGATCAAGCTGCTGCCTTTCCCTAGCTAGTGCTCTGCTGCTGTCTTGAGCACCTGCAGATCTGTACGATAGTTGGAGCTGCTGCCACCAGCTGGTAAGGAGAGGGAGGTAGTAGTGCGGTCTGCACAACAGATGTACACGCCACTTCCTTCATTCCGCACGGCATCTTATGTGGTATCACAGCTGCTGTGAGGGTAGCGCTTATGCACAACCTCCAGCAAGATGGCTTTGTGCAGTGCCGCGACCTTTGGTAAAGAGTCCTGGAACATTGTTTATGTTGTTTTGAAGGCTCTTTCGAGATGTCCAGGTATCTGAAGGGAGCTGTTCACACATCTTTGGGCTTGGTTCCAGGTCGTCAGTGTTAGCCCTTTGCAGGACCTTCAGTTGGCGGTTCAGATTTGGGCGGTCAGATTTGGACATTTCTGACAGTTCTTGGTCTGCTCCTGTAGTCTCCCATGCTGTCGGTGTTTAGTAAGTTTCTTCATCGTGTGTGCTGTTCTGTATTCCAGTGGCTCCAATGTCCTCCATTTCCTAAATTGGGGTGCTCCAGATGGCTCTAAGAATGTCACTGCATCATGAGAATGATCCATGTTCTGCATCTTGTCAAGCCTGGCTTTTTGGGTTTTGCAGGCAGTGTTTCATGTTGTCGATGTATCTTGGTACCGCACAACTGGTCTGACTGAGCAGGTGTTTGCTTGTGCCAGGATGCTGTAATTTGCGCCAATGTGGTCCCCACCAGTTTCTTCATCAGAGACTTTTTTTTTGCAGCTCTAGTTTCCATGGCTTCAATATGAGGCCTCCACGTGAATCCAGTAATTTATTTGTTGCCAGTAAAGTTGGCCTGTCTGTCTTTGGTACTCGAAGGTCTCCAGTTTTGAGGTGACCTCTTCCGTCTGATTGAAAGAGATGGTCTAGCTCAGTTTCAGTGGCCTCTTTCAGTCCAGCTGCTGACTATTGGCAACATCCTGGATTCTGGAGGATGCTATTTCTTTATGTTCTGCTGCGCTCCACACAAAGTCATCCGCATGGAGGATGTTCGAGACGAACCTTGGTACTGTTGTACTGATGTCATTAATGTAGACCAAAAACAGCATCAGACAACATCTCCCTGAGGTACACCTTCCCCGAGTTTGACAAGAGTGCTGAATGTGCAGACGATAAAAGCTTCAGCGGGAGCCCCTGTTAAGCATGCCTTAAATAAAAAAATTTTACAATTGATGGGTCACATTGAAATTAATGAAATGATCACAAATGTTTATGCTCAATATTCATATTTTGTTAAGAAAACTGGCAAAAAACATATTTAATCAGAGGAGCAATTGTTATGATCATTTTTCATTCCTTTGCGTACAGGTAAAATGGGGGTAGGGCAGCAGATTCAGTCACTGTGGCCCCTAAATGCATCACAGCATCATAAAATCAGGTTGGGAGTAACTGTAGTACTCTTTCCTAAACAATAAAAACTAAAAAAGACCTATCAGTTGTATACAAAATTTCTGAGGGCATCAGAAACAACGTACGTTTCCCAATTCGGCAATTTTAAATGGGAAAAAGCTATCATTCACCACGAACATACCGTAAAGGATGCCGACTTTCCTTATTTTCTTGCACTTTATGCTCACATTATTCAAACGTAATAGGTAAAGAGAGGTCAGAATAAAATGGAATAACTTAAGCAATTTTTTTCTAATTAATTTTGTGTATTTTTAAACTTATTTTAAACTTGGGGGTAGGGATACAAAATCAACCACTGTGGCACTCACAGTAATCACAGCATCACATAGTCAAGTTTATAATAATTGTGACATCCTGTTTTAATGATGTAAACCTGAAAATGGACTGTCAGTGCTATAGAAAATGTCTGAAGGCATCCGACACATTATTTTTGTCTTTTTTTGCGATTTTGCGGAAATGGTCGTTTAATGGGTGCACAAATACCTTCACTGTGAGCCAGAGATTCAATATTATTTCATTCTGTTTTTTGCAGAGGATGCAGAAGGTGTGCCTTGACATAATATTGCCTGATTTGGGTTTCTGGAATGAATTCTGATTTATTTAGAGGAAAATGTTTCTCAACCTCATTTTAGCACCTGCGAAGAGCGTGAATGGGGGTACCCTTGCGCCATCGGCTATATCTCTGGTGTGTTACTAAGGATTTTCGGGGAACATGGCTTAAACATCTCAGGACATACTAAGGAACACTTTGAAACCCATCTTATTGAGTACTGGGGGGGGGGGGGGGGGGTGCACGGTAGACCTTCCTAGCTTATGGACTATTGGTCCTAATGCCCGTCGGCCCTCCAACCGGTCCCGACCCGAACGACAAAATGCAAAACAAAAGCAGAAGCCTAAACGGCCTCGTAAGTAACGTAAACCAGTGGGTCGTTAAAACAGCTCACCTCCCATACCCACCCTGCTTGGTTTACAAAAAACACTACCACTAACCGTTCAACAAGCACTTGACTCTCACCCATGTGACACGTGCTTTCCAAACCAAAAATTGCACAAAAACCAAAACAATGAAAGTTCTCAAACATTACAAAAAAAGCCTTCCTAACATTCTCTGCAGTTTCACAACAGCCAATACATTTCACTAACCAACACATTCCACTAACCAGTGCAACATTTCGCTAAACAGTCAACTGAAAAATAACTAATAATGAAATAGAACCAAATCAATAACGTCAAAACAATACTTCCCCTTTACCACCCATCGCGTTCTCCCCTCCTTCCCCCCCCCCCCTCCACCCCACGATACTTTTAGCCCTAACACATAGTACAAACCACCCATAACAAACTGAACATAATGAAAACATCCGCACGCGGGTTTTTTAACGCACTTACCTCCTCTGCGACCCGTCACAAACGCCGACACCCGTAGGCACAATATCCCAGTCTCCGGCCTCCAACGACCACGGGACTGGACCGGCGCCGTGTCACTGACTCCCAACAGTCAGTTAGGCAAGACTACTTGGTCCAACCGAGTACAGCTGCTAACTAAAATATCATTCCCTAGCTCCCTACAAGCTAAACTCTGCAGTGAACAGTTACACTGCCACATTTACTAGCGCGCCCCGCACGTGCAAAACAAAGAACACTGGCCCGTGTCTACCAACCGGTAAACAACTAGTCACTATTCCTGCGTGACCGGTGCTACGGCAACTTTCGACTACCACTGTCAAAACAGTCACTAACCGTGACATACATGCTCTCCATCTAGATAAGAGAATGAGAAGAGGGTAACAATCTCAGTTGAGGGCACGCACATACAGTTGCACTGAGCACTTTCCTCAAATTTCAAATTGAACAGTTGATCTTTTTGGTCTTGATTTTGAACATGTACATGTAGAAATTATTATTCATGTCATTGTCTTTCAATGTGTTAGTTTTCATTATTGATGGTTGATGTGGAACAGCTTTCTAGACTGTCGAGTACATACATTATGATGCGGCAGCTTTTCTTTAGAATATAGAGGATTAACCCACTGCGTGCATGCAAGGGGTAGGAAAATGATACATGGCTAAAAGGTGGTGGGTGCTATGGTAGAAAACATGTTAAAATCTGGTTTCTGTTGGGGAAGGGGGTCAGTTTGGTCTCACCCAACCTTCAGCAATGTGCTTGAAAGTGGAGGTGGCTTTTGGTGGCAGCTTGTCACAAGAGTAATTTTTTCTGAGAAAATGTGGGTTTTTTTTTCCCATTTTCCTGACTTCATGTTAGTTATTTGTTATGTATTTGACACAAAGATTGTGGCCTGTACCTTTGATGTTGTATGAGCTTTTACATAGCACAAAGACCTGCTAATATATTCACAGTATGTGTTTGTTTTAAGTCGTGCTTACAAGAAGAAGTCAAATATATACAATGCATTTTTGCAGATTCCAGGCATTTGATCAAATGCCGGGCGAGAGGACCCTCACTGCTCATCGGCGGCACACCCGAACCGGCCGACCCAGGTTGATCATGGCACACATAAAAATAATTGGTGTGCCACATGGCGCGGCTAACGCAACTGGGTGCCTCGTTGCGGGATGGAGGGTCCATTTTGGACTAGGTAAGGAACATTAACTCTCTGTATCGTGTGCTTCTTTCAATGTAGCTGTCTAACAAAGGACACTAGAGGAAAATACTAAATGTGTCTCACACACTTCTCAGTATCTCATCCATCTTCTGGCTCGAGCACCCACCCCGCTCGTGCGAAAAAGAAAAACACCCAACACATAACCACTGTGACAGTGGTATTACGGGTATAGTAAGTAAGTCTGCCACTTGCAAGATGCCACTGTGACATTCTGAGGTGCAAGTTCCTCGGTGGCGTCAACAAGGAGAGAGAGATACGCTAGTCAACGCACTCCTCATTTAGAAGACGGATGGCCGAGGATACAAAGCTGCCCTTGTAGTGTTTGGTTTTAACAAGAGGAGCTTTGAAACCGACGGCCAGACAGGAGCTTTTGAATGTGCATAGAAAGGCAGTGGGAAGTGTCAGCTGCCAGCCTCAGGCCCTTGCGTATCATTCTCATCCTAAAGAGGCCGTCAAGTATGGATCATTGATCAAAGATGGATCATGCACAAGGATCATGAACAAGATGTGCATGTTGGTGTGTAAAATACAATACTATGATAGACAGCGTGGTATAATCGACAGAATCAATGTGGTAAAAGATTTGTTTAAAATAGACTTGATACTCTGTGACTCTGCAACAGTTTTCAATCTTCAAAGGGATCATCTCCTGTTTTCAGAACGAATGCAATACACATTTTTATGTAAATCTATTTCTGCAGTCTTCTGGTCCATGATGGCTTTGCGTTACAAAATCACAAATTTTATTTAGAAATGTTACTCATTCCCCAAGAGGTCAAACTATTCTGGTCACATTCTGCCCCGAGCTATATTGTGCCGTGAAGTTTGCATTCTAAACTCATGTTTTGACAATGTGTTTTCCTATCTTTGCCAAAGGTCGGCAAAAAGGATTGTACCGGAGGGTGGGCACTTTGTTTGCTTACCTTGTGGCGCATGGGGTCCCTTCCTGTACTTTCTGTCCCACCGACTTTTATCAAATGTTGCTGGGGACAGCTGGTGCACATCTCTGCATGTATATTATGTAAATTCCTCAGCATCCCAAATTACTCAATACTCTTATTAGGATGCTGACCAAGCCTGAATAATAGACACATAACAAAACCAAAGAGATGAAAACAGTACCAGTATGGGAATTCAATACAACCAGCAAATATATACTCTAAACAAGTCTGCTAGCCTGAAACTAAGTAAATTATTAATAATTCTCAAAAAGCATGCTAAGGGTGCAAGACTAAGCTCACTCGTGCAATTGCCCTTTGCCTGGTCTTTGTCTTCACTGTGAAAGATGTCGCTGGAGACAATAATTTTTCGGAGCTTACTTTTTGCATCCTGCATTTCAAAGCCATCCTGCCTACAAGGTCAACTGAGTGAAAACTGGCAGACCGTTGAGAGTATTTTACCTTTGTCGACTTTTCGCTGGCACTAAGTGGGGGTTCAAGTTCCAAATTCAAGAATCAACGTTCAATTCTGCACCGAACCAATAATATATCATGTTTAGAGGCCATACTATCAATATTAATTAATTCATTGTGACTTGCGGACGCTGCAATGCAATAAGACTGCCGAGATCTATCACTACGAGTTTCAGTCGATCATGAGAAAATTGGAGTCCGTCGACGCTTTCTACGGTATTAACTGTACATTTGAAGGGATATATGCATGAATATTTTACATATCTTGATATTACAGCAGTCGGATCCACACCAGATATCAGCGAGTTGCCACAATGTGTCAATCTTTGTAGTGCACGGCGAAGAAATGTCTGACCTTCCGCCATGTTTATCGCACACAACACATTTTGCTAACGGTAAGTGCTGCTTTGATTGGCTGATTCAATAGTACGTGTATTAAGTATTTATTGCATCTACTGCTAACTTAATACATGTTCTAATTCTGTCACGTGGGTTGATATCTGGACTATTCATTGGCTGCCATAATACATGTATTAATTACCTCAATACATGTATTAATTAATTACTTATTGTTGGAATGGCCAACGGTAGACCACCAACACGTTGATAGGGAACACTCTAGTGTGTAATGTATATGGAGATAATGTGGTGCAGATCGACGTGATCCCCAAGCTGCGTCAGTTTCGACACCGGCCCGTTCGTTGACGCTTTGTTTCATGGGTTACGGTACCAAAATGTCAGGTTTTCTTCACATTGTACAGACAAACGAACATGTTTGATGGGACAGTAAGGTGGTCGTTATTAACGTGAGTATATATCCTGAATCTCAATAAAAGCTTCTGGTGACCTGTGACCTTCAGAATTTTTTGTTCTGTCCCATATTCAGCCCGACGCACGTATTTCCCAAAGTTTGGAGGCGTCATCTAATGACTAAGCACCTGTTGCAGGAGATGGGTCGACCATGATAATTCAAGGGTAGTGCCAGATTAGCTTGTCGCCGACAGGTACTAAGCTACTCTGGCACTACCCTTGAATTATCATGGTCGACCCATCTCCTGCTGTAGTGCGTCAGGGCTGAATGGGTTAACTGAATAGCTCCGTTTTCAGTCTCTTTGTTTGGTCCTTTTGCACCACAGAAAGAAAAACAACAGAGCTATTCAGTTTAAAAAAAAAAGAAAAAACAAGTATATTCATGTATGTGTATACACCATCCTTAAACATTGTACATTTCATGCATTTTACTGAAGGCATAATTGACAAAACCTCCAGAAAACAAACTCCCCCAAATTGGCATTTATAAATTATATTTCTAGTTGCATTCCTGTACAAGGGCTGTTTAAATGCAGTCATCTGTGGAATATCGTTACGAATGTTCGGAGAAATCCTTAACACGTTCTTCTGAAACCTGCTTTAGAAGTGCTGTACTTATTTTGACAGTTTTGATCATGTGCCTCACTTTGTGTGTAACTGTAAGACTTATGCTCCGTTTTTAAAATCACCTTTCGGGTTTAAAAAAATGTAAAACCCTAAATGGTTCATATTTTTATGGATACTTTTGCTTTTCAGCAGAGGTGACTGCTCATAAAAGCTTTACTGCTATCATTTCCTTGCTATTTTAATGGGAACTGAAAGGTGACCTGGACAGTCGCTCTGTTGCTGCCATAGAGAGAAGCTGGAGAAATCTGGCGGAGACACTTCTGGCCTATCTGATCATCTTTAACAGGAGAAGGCCAACAGAGGTGAGACAATCCTATACTTTCCACTCATCTGCTCTTCATGATGCATTGTGTGATGTTTCTTTGCCTTAGGGAACTTGGGGGTGTGGCAATTTTCCGTTCAGTTCCAGGATGATCCTGTTCAGTCCCACAGGGTGGGTTTTGGACTCAAGTGCTACAGCAAAAGTGAGTCTATGTAGCATCCGTTGTCTTCCGCTGTATACTTTCAAACCACTGTCTTGAAACTTGGCCCACGGACACTTTATGGCAAGAACTTTCAAAGCAAACTAATTTCAGTGTACCTCTCTCAAAGGTCACGGTCACAGAGAGAGAGAGAGAGAGAGAGAGAGAGAGAGAGAGAGAGAGAGAGAGAGAGAGAGAGAGCGAGAGAGAGAGAGAGAGAGAGAGAGAGAGAGAGAGAGAAAGAGAGAACGAACGGGGAGTACCCTTGGGCACGAAGTAGTCCGAGTGTCTAATACACAAAGCCTGCTAAACATCAACCCGAAGGCAAACTCTACATCACCTTCAAGTTGAGGACTACCTCGGGGAAAAACGGGAGCACCCCGGGGGAAAAAACCAAGCATTTAGCACGGTACACAACAAGTAATAAGTCATTGAAACAAAGCAACTAATCAAATTCAGTAAGAGAATAATGGTATAAGTGGAGAGTAGGTCCCATGGCGTTTTGCGGATTGGGGTCGCTAGGTACAAAGCAAATTAGTGTTAGTTAGGACATCCAAATCTATCATGTCTATTTTCACTTTATGCCACCCCTCACCCTTTCGTTTTATTATTATTAATTTTGTTTACTAGTTTGAGACCGATACTTTAAAAGTGTGCATATACAACCGTTTGGCACGTACCTACTTCACAAAATAAAATCACTAATATGTATCAGGCTCTAAAAAAGATTACAGCCATAGATATGGTGTCGCAAGGCATGTGGTCTGTGTTTACTGCCTAAACTTTATTGCGTCACAAGGCAGAACCCGGTCAATACTGCAGACGAGGTCATCGGTGTGGGTACACACGTGTCAGTATACTCTGCACACAGTTCCGATGGATAGATGTACGACACGGTGAGACTGTCAAATAGCTTCACTTTAGTTCAAAAATCAGAAGATAAAATTACATGTTTCGACAAAAACCATATGCAGTGGATTAAAAGCCCGGACAAACATGCGATATCTCATGTTTGTCGCACTTTAAACCCCTTAAGCAGCTAAAGGGTTAATCCACTGTTTCCATTGAAACAGGTGCTAATTTCACCTACTTCTTTTTGTGTGTGTCTGAGAAATCGTCTCTTGTGTGATAAACAAGCTGACAGAAGCGACAAAGAACTTCCTAAACTGAGTGTATTATTATTTTATTGCTTTTAACCCAAGCAAAGTCAATATATACCGACTTCCATTAAAAACGCAAATTTTTCACCATTGCGCGTTTCTTCCTAAATAAGCTTTAATCCGGGTTATTTTGACGTCATTTATTAGAAAATGTTATGAAGAGTGTGCGATGTCGTGTGCAAATAGAAAGTTTAGTCTTAAAAATCGCACATCGATGACTTGTGACGTCTTCAGTGACACTACCATCGCAGGATATTGAAACACAGCTGAAAGCCAACCAATGTGCAGTATGCATGAAAATCCGGCCTGTTTGGTCTTAACCTACGTTTCGTTTGTCAAAGACACCTAAATAATCAACATGACTGACAAACATGAAAATAAAAAAACAAAATCTTAATTTTTAGGTTAGCGGCCATATTTACCTGATCAAATAGATACGGGTGTATTCTTTATCTCCGTGTCAGTCACTGAATCATAAAAAAAGGGTTTGAAAGTAATTCACATTAAATCAAATATGATCTATTAAGAAAATGATGTGCATCGGAAGTTCTGGTTCTCTAATAAATTTTTCGAGTTAAATTTCGTTTGAGGCTGTTAATAACATCATAAGCAATCCACACAACTTGTGTGTTAAAACATCACAGGAAACTTGCTTCACAGAGTGTCCAGCTTCGCTTATTTTCACCACTAATGAAACCCTGTGTCCTCCAAGGTAGCCATGGGCGATAACTCATCCAATTTTTGTGTGAAGGTAGCTCAGACAGTAGGCGAACATCTAAAGTAAGCAACAAATAAAATTTTCTTGTTTTGCTGTCAGAGTGGCTCTTTGTTTGAGGGTACACGTAGACACTTTTCACGTTTTTGAATGGAAGTCGGTATATAAAGAAATACAGAAAAGGCTTTTATACATTACAATGGTCATATGTCAATATACAGCTTTCGCAAAAAAATCATGGCCACATCACAATGGCGAAGTAAATTGAAATGCAAAAATGAAATCATTACTGGTATGAGAAATGACAGTTTTAGCTACATGTAGGAAGGTTCAGTGTTACGATTGTGGTTGTGTTATCCTGTGAGAGCGTACATGTGCTATTCGTAGGTAACGATATGTTGTTTATTTGAGCTATCACGGTTATGATTTCGTGCCTTTTTAGTAAGTTTTTCTTTTGTTCGTGAGTAGAGCCGATTTCGTTTTGTTAAGTTTAGTCCGGAACGTTGTAGACAGGTCGCACTGTCTGGTGGCCTCGTAAGTGTCACGTCGGTTAGTTGACATCGGACATCGCTACATTTTTCGCTACTTTTCCTTGTGCGCGTGTAGTGAGCAGCTTTTATTTTGTTTGGTGAATGTTCTCGTACCTTTTTGAGCTATCATAGATAGGGATACCATACTTTTATGTGTCTTTATTATACGTTAGAATTTAGAGTTGAAGTGAGCAGCCGTGTTTTTGTAGCCTGTTATATTGTTTCTGGAAAGTTTATGTTAATGAGTTTTGGCTGCGTGTTCCGTTCTGATTGGTTGAGTTCATGATTTCCGTAGAAGATTCTAGATTTTGAATAGTGTATATAAGGAGGGCGCTGGGAAAGCCCAGTAGTACATTGTCTTGCTTTGTCAGTTGTAGAGATACGCAGTTTATTGCGAGAGACGCTGTGTATGAGAAACTTTGAGTCTAGTGTGGACATCGCAGAAGAGACTTTGTATTCAGTAGTTTGTGCATTTGAAAGAGCATTACTGTGAGGATATCGCATCGCTGAATTAAATATTGTTGGAACTGTTACTCCAGTTTTGTCTACATCCTTAAGCCACGGTTGACGGATTGCAGCTGAATGAGGTCTATTTAAAAGAACTCTACGTGCGTGTGTGTCTGGTGTGTTTATCATACTTCGACTACAACTCCACCACGTAACATTTTGGCGACCCCGACGAGATCTCTTCAGTTGGTTCAGTGGAAAGGGTAGCAGGAGAAAACAGCCAGCAGTGAAAAGCAGAGATGAAAATTGGAAAGGAATGTGGACTCGAAGGAGCTCAACTCCTCGAGTTTGTAAAGGAGAGAGAGAGGAGAAAGAAGAAAAGAGACGAGAGAGAGAAGAAAAGGAGAGATTGGAGAGAGAAGAAAAAGAATAAAAGAAACGAGAGAAAGAAGAAAAGGAGAGACTGGAAAGAGAAGAAAGAGCCAAAGAACGTGAAATCAGGAGACTCGAAATCCAAGCAGAAGAAGCAGAGAAACAGCGAAGAGAGGCAGAGAAACAACGAGAAGAGGAGCGAGAAGAGGCGGAGAGGCAGCGCCCCACACGAAATTCATCTAAAGCAGATGGAGATTGAGGCACAGAGCCAGAGAACTAATGAAGCAACAGCATTAGCGAGCAGAGAGCAAACAGCCCGTGCGCCAAAACTTCCACCTTTCATTGAAAATTCAGATAAGATGGACGCTTATCTGGAGCGATTCGAGCGCTTCGCAAATAGCAACAATTGGAAACAAGAGACTTGGCCTATTAAACTGAGCGCACTTCTAACTGGCAAAGCGCTTGAATTTTACACCCGTTTGCCAAGAGAAGAAGCCGAAGATTATACTCAGTTGAAAGCCGCCCTGTTGAGACAGTACGACTTCACTGAAGAGGGTTACAGGCGACGATTTCGAAACTGCAAGCCTGAAGAAGGAGAAACACCCGGCCTATTCATTGAGAGAATCAGACGCTACCTGGAGAAATGGATAGAGCTGGCTGGCCTAAACAGAGAGTACCAAGACCTGTGCGACCTCATCATCAAAGAACAAGTTTTCAGCGCATGTTCTAAGGACCTGGCTGCCCACCTCAGAGAGCAAAAGGACCAGTCACTAAAGGCCCTAGCCGACTTCGCTCAAAGATACCTTGACGCTCACAACATGAAGTTCGGGTCCAGTAAGCCACAGCGTGGGTCTACACCAGCAGAGGAAATCCATAATGTCATAGACACCCCGAGATACAAGCCGGTGGAGAACCTGACATGTTTTCTCTGTGGAAAGAAAGGTCACAAAGCGATACGGTGTCCTTCTAAAGATGTTCCCCGAGGCGACAACATCAGAAGATCCAACCAAGATCGTGGGATAGCAGGCAGAAGCAGTACCACGTCTCAACACAGAGCTGCCGCTGTATTAGCAAATGATGTGACGTCATCCAATGACTTTGAATCCAGAGAAAAGCGAGCGACACCGGAGCTGATTGAATCTTTCAGAAAGAATGGACGCATTCCAGTAGGAGATGGTGCTACATTTTTACCAGTCTCAAACATCGCGCTGCCTGAGAATGAAGTGCCGAACATGCCGGTGGTGTCAGGATTCGTCGGCGACACACCAGTGAGAGTGTTGAGAGACACTGGTTGTAGCTGCATCATCGTGAGAGAGGACCTAGTAGCTGAAGACCAGAAGCTACAGGAGTGGACCACCCTCATTTTGGCTGACGGAACTGTAAGAATTATCCCCCATGCCAAAGTCAGTGTCGACACCCCATACTTGACAGGAGAGGTGAAGGCTTTGTGCGTGAAGACACCAGTCTACGACCTCATCATCGGAAACATTGATGGTGCCAGAAACGCAGACGATCCAGATCCAGAGTGGAGACCTGAAATATGTTCTGTTACCACGAGAAGTCAAGCAAAGAAGAGTCACCAAACCATCCCTCTTAAAGTGGCGGACAACACGGAAGCAGCAGTCGTGAATAAAGAAAGGCTGGTGGAGCTACAGAGAGCCGACACCACGCTTGACAAGTTCCGAGGTCAAACCGAGCCTGTGATGCGGAAGGGAAAAGAGATAACCTTCGAGACCAGAAAAGATATCCTGTACCGGATATTCGACAGCAATGGAGATAAACCTGTGCGTCAAGTAGTAGTTCCTGAACCTTTGAGAATGCAGGTGATGAAATTGGCACATGATTCCATATTGGGAGGACATTTGGGAATCAACAAGACGCTCGATAGAATCCGAGCCGTCTTCTACTGGCCTGATATGGGAGACGACGTCACCCGATTCTGCAGATCGTGCGACATATGCCAGAAGACAATCTCCAAGGGAAAGGTGCCCAAGGTTCCTCTAGAGAAAATGCCATTGATCGATATGCCTTTCAAGCGGAGTAGCTGTTGACCTTGTGGGGCCAATATCTCCTCCGAGTGAAGATGGCCATCGATACATTTTGACCCTGGTGGACTACGCTACACGTTATCCTGAAGCCATACCATTGAAAACGATCGACACTCCAACAGTAGCAGAGGCGCTCGTCGACATGTTCAGCCGTTTAGGAATTCCTGAAGAGATCCTGAGTGACCTAGGAACTCGGTTCGTCTCAGACTGCATGGAGGAAGTCAACCGGCTATTGAGCATCCGACACCTTACTACCACCCCTTATCACCCCATGTGTAATGGGCTGGTTGAAAAGTTTAATGGAACTTTAAAGGCTATGTTGAAGAAACTGTGCGCTGAGCAGCCAAGGTTGTGGCATAGATACATCAATGCCTTGCTCTTCGCATACCGTGAAGTTCCTCAGGATTCGACAGGGTTTTCCCCTTTTGAATTACTGTACGGTAGGACTGAGGGGGCCCATGCACATCCTGAAGGATCTGTGGACCCAAGGATATCGACGCACCTGAGGTGAAAATCAGCTACCAGTACGTCTTCGACCTGAGAGAGAAGCTGGAAGATACCTAAGGATGGCTCGAGAAGAACTACGGAAGGCGCAGAACAAGGGGAAGCATTATTATGATCGTAAGGCAAAACCTCGACGATTCCAGCCAGGTGACCAAGTGTTGGTTCTTCTTCCTACCGACAACAACAAACTTCTGATGCAGTGGAAGGGACCATACGTTGTCGACACGGTGGTTGGCATCAACGACTACAGAGTCAAGGTCAACAATAAGGTGAAAACTTACCATGCTAATTTGCTGAAGAAGTATATTGCGAGAGGTCGTCAAGACAAGACACAAATGGCCGCATCAGTGCGTCTCGCTGATGACGAAAGACTAGACGACGAGAACTTGTTTGACCTTAATGAACTGTGAACTGTAACTTATGATTTGGTGATGTTCCTGAAACTAACTTTGACATTATTTTTAGTTTAACTTAAGGATTCGCAGAATTTTGGAGCAGATTACCTGAGCAGAGCAGTTTAAATGAACATTTCTGTGTCGAGAACATTTGTATGAAACATTTCGATGCTCAGGACTGTTTACAGGAACTGTGAGACGTTTATTTTAATTTGATTTTTGATGTGTAGTTATATTTATTTAGGGTTTTGTGTAGGTTTACACAGCCACAACCGTATGTTTGAAATTTGAGAAGAAATTTTTGTGAAATTTCATTCTTAAGAGGGGGGGTGGGGGGGGGGGGGAGGTAATGTTACGATTGTGGTTGTGTTATCCTGTGAGAGCGTACATGTGTTATTCGTAGGTAACGATATGTTGTTTATTTGAGCTATCACGGTTATGATTTCGTGCCTTTTTAGTAAGTTTTTCATTTGTTCGTGAGTAGAGCCGATTTCGTTTTGTTAAGTTTAGTCCGGAACGTTGTAGACAGGTCGCACTGTCTGGTGGCCTCGTAAGTGTCACGTCGGCGGTTAGTTGACATCGGACATCGCTACATTTTCCGCTACTTTTCCTTGTGCGCGTGTAGTGAGCAGCTTTTATTTTGTTTGGTGAATGTTCTCGTACCTTTTTGAGCTATCATAGATAGGGATACCATATTTTTATGTGTCTTTATTATACGTTAGAATTTAGAGTTGAAGTGAGCAGCCGTGTTTTTGTAGCCTGTTATATTGTTTCTGGAAAGTTTATGTTAATGAGTTTTGGCTGCGTGTTCCGTTCTGATTGGTTGAGTTCATGATTTCCGTAGAAGATTCTAGATTTTGAATAGTGTTATATAAGGAGGGCGCTGGGAAAGCCCAGTAGTACATTGTCTTGCTTTGTCAGTTGTAGAGATACGCAGTTTATTGCGAGAGACGCTGTGTATGAGAAACTTTGAGTCTAGTGTGGACATCGCAGAAGAGACTTTGTATTCAGTAGTTTGTGCATTTGAAAGAGCATTACTGTGAGGATATTGCATCGCTGAATTAAATATTGTTGGAACTGTTACTCCAGTTTTGTCTACATCCTTAAGCCACGGTTGACGGATTGCAGCTGAATGAGGTCTATTTAAAAGAACTCTACGTGCGTGTGTGTCTGGTGTGTTTATCATACTTCGACTACAACTCCACCACGTAACATTCAGTGAACTGTTGAACATAACTATAAATGTTGCAAGAAGACGAATAAGCAAATAGAAAAATAAATCACTAATATGTATCAGGCTCTAATAGAGATTACAGCCATAGTTGTAAATAAACCACCAAAAAACAAATAAGGCAGGCAAAGCCAATATGGCTCACGTGTATGACCGATTTACACACGTGTGACCTTTGTGACAAGGGATGGCTTCTGCAGCAGCAAAATCCATGTTTTCTGAAAATGTAAGCATTTTTTACACATCTGTCAACCCCCTCCCCCCCCCACCCCCCCCCCCCCCCCCCCCACCGTAACTATTGACCTTTGTGATGAGTCGGCTAAATTAGGCATAGAAAAGTCTTATCAGCTATCTTTGTACCAAATTTTGAAAAATTTGCAAAAATTTGGTAATACCTACAATTTTATCAAAAATCAGCATTTTACACACATTTGCCAGCCTCTTGTGACCCTTGACCTTTCCAAGGGGTTGGTTGGTTGTACATTGCTTAATGTCCCCGACAGCAACAAGACTTTCAGGACGTGCCTGCACTGCTTGTGAAAAAAAAAAATAAACAGAATATTGAATGTATGTCGCCAGTCGTTCTAATACGCTAAATAAACCTAAGACCATTTAGCAACACACATCCAATATCAAGTGCTACAGGCAGCGCAGACAGTGGGGAGAGTTTAAAAATGGAAAATACAGGTAATGGACCAAGGGTAGACAGAAACGCATGCACCAGAATAGAGGGGAAAACACCCTTTCCAAGTGGTCATCTAAATTAGTATGTATAGTAGGTCTTACTATCAGGTATCTCTGTACCAAATTTGGGTTTTAAGTTGTGAATATTTGAGAAAAAAACATCTTTTGTCAAAATATGACTATTTCGGACCTATTTCCTGAGCCCTTGTGACCCTTGGCCTTTCTGAGGGGTCATCCAAATTAGTATGCATAGATAGGTCTTGCAATCAGGTATCTCTGTACTAAGTTTGGGTTTGAAGTTGTGAATATTATTTGAGGATAAAAAAAAACAAAAACATCTTTTGTCAAAATATGGCTATTTTTCACCTATTTCCCGAGCTCGTGACCCTTGACCTTTCCAAGGGATTAACCAAATTAGCACGTATAGAAAGGTCTTACCATCAGGTATCTTTGTACCAAGTTTGGGTTTGAAGTTGTGAATAGCATTTTAGAAAAAAAAAATTATGTCAATATAGCTATTTTTGACCCATTTCTTGATCCCCTGTGACCTTGACCTTTGTGAGAGGTCACTTAAATTGGTATGTTTAGAAAGGTCTTACAACAAACTATTCTTGGGCCAAGTTTGAATAATGTGGCTTGAATAGTCTCCGAGAAATTGCCAACGTTAAAGTTTACCACGGACAACGGTGGACGGACTACAGACGACGGACGGACGACCACTGGCCCAAAACATACTCACTTTTGCTTTGCATGCGAGTCACACACAAAAAATGAAAAAAAAAATCATTGTGTCCAAAATTTTAACTTCCATAACAAAATGTCTTCCTTTTTATCGAATGGAAGTCTTTCAGTTTGGGGAGTTAATGAGTTAAATGAAAATGGCAGTTCACACACACATATGCGTGCACACACACACACAACTTTAACTCTGAATGTAAAGAAACAAGTGCAAAGATAAACATTTAAATTCCTGAATATATGGACAAAACTACTCAGTCTGCGTCAGATCTCAATGCTGAATAAATGCAGTGTCATAACAGAAACAGGAGCACAGAGAAAAAAAAATATTGCAAAAGAATTATTTTTGAGTGAAAGTTCTCTTGCACCATTCAAGTACCAGCATAAATTAACCCATTTAACCCCAAGGCCACATTCCCAAGATCTTGGGGCTGTCATCTAATGACTGTGTCCCTGCTGCAGGAGACTGATCAACCATGATAATTCAAGGGCAGTGCCAGATTAGCTTGGCACCTGATGGCGCCAAGCTAATCTGGCACTATCCTTGAATTATCATGGTTGGTCCATCTCCTGCTGTAGGACATCAGGGTTAACATATGTCTCTTAGGTTCTAAACAAGATGCTCAACATCAGAAATAAAGATAAACATGCAGACCAACAATTACATGCCTCTACTTAATCTTTCCACAACCTGCGGACCTGATCATATCTTTGAAATAACACCTTTCTGCACTGAATAGAGATTACGAAAGGGCCAGCAGAAGGCACAGGTGGTCATGAACCTCTGCATCAGCAGGGGGTTCATGACAATCTATGCCACTTGCTGTAAGGTGTTGTCCATTGTAATCCAGCAGTGAAGGGTTAACAATGTTTACATGAGAGTTAGTTATTTGGGTTTAACGCCAAGCAGGCAACTAAGGCCGTTTACATGAGAACTTCATCATCTTTTGTGAAGAATGGGAGTAAATCATCACAGATAGCTTGCTACACATTTTGCTGCAGACAGCTATACAGTGTAGTTGTACATTTCCTACAGACAGCAGTTAACCCATTCAGCCCTGACACACTACAGCAGGAGATGGGTCGACCATGAATATTCAAGGGTAGTGCCAGATTAGCTTGGCGCCTGTCGGCACCACGCTAATCTAGCACTGCCCTTGAATTATCATGGTCGATCCATCTCCTGCAACTGGTGCACAGTCATTAGATGACGCCTCCAAAATTTGTGAAATACGGCTGTCGGGCTGAATGAGTTAAGAGTTTTTGCTACAGATTGTTTGATATATTTCACTGCTAACTGAAAGCGAAAAACATCAAGGAGATAGAAAAGAGTCAATTAAGCTAAACTGTTGTGCAAAAATGTTTTATAAGATAAAAGAGTCCGGCTAAACTGACTATTATTACCAACTGATCTATTCCTATGGTACAAACGGCAAAACATCTTGACAATTGTAGTTGAAATGATTATAAAAGAAAGGGAAGCCATACTTTTTATGTAGCATGGTATATGCATGGGTGGGACCGAAAAAAAAATTGAATCCTGAAGCGAAGGTCTTTGGGCAAGTCTTAAGTATAAAAAAAAAATAATATTTTTGTTTGGTAGCTGGAGAAGTCCCACCCATGTACATGAATACTAAACCTTTGGCTGTTGGTAGCACTTTTTGTCACGATGATTCCTGCCAGAATCATCGCGACAAAAAGCGCTACTGACAGCCGAAGGGCTAAAAGAGATAGATTCCGTTACATTCATGCAACTAAATGTGTTTACAGCTAGTCAGAATACATCAAAAGCCTATGAACAATAATGTTATGCCTTCCATGTTCACATATTCCAGACGTACTGCATCCAAATACATGTATGCAGATTTACGCTGCATATCCTGATGCGTCATGTCTAGAACGATGCATCTGGATATGCAGCTTTACACTGCGTATCATGATGTGGCACATCTTTTTAGAGCCGAGTTGCTAAAGCATCAGTAAGACTAAAGCTACATACATATATTACATTCACTACACAGATTAATTGTACATATACACAATCAGTATAATTATAATGTGTATAACCACACAGGTAATTAGAAATGAGTTGTAAAAGCAGCACTAAGACTAAATTTAAGGCTACATTTTACACTCGATACACAGATTAATTTTACAAAGATGTGTTCTCACAATTCAATCGTCAAAAATAATAACCATCAATCAAATGCAAAAAATGGGACCCACAACAAATTTATGCACCACACAAAACCTACAGCGAAGCCCACATCAACTGTTTTCATAAGACGAAAAAACAATAAGCAAACCAAAGACAAAGTGCACTCTGTACCTTGATCTCTCCAGACAAATGATCCTATAGGCAAATCTGGTGTACGTTTCTCCTTAACCCACTGAACCCCAAGACCACACTTCCCAAATTTTGGAGGTGTCAACTGACAAATATGTAACAGCTGCAGTGAGATGGATCGACCATGACAATTCAAGGGTAGTGCCAGATTAGCTTGGCGCCACGAGGCGCCAAGCTAATCTGGCATTACCCTTAAATTACCAGGGTTGATGCATCTCCTGCTGTAGTGCGTCAGGGCCAAATGGGTTAAATAGATGCCACTGTAAGCAAAAAGTCATCAGGCCGAATTCAGCCACTGCTGGCCAGCCTGCGCACAACTGTGTGCAGGCCATCTGCTGCCAGTCAACCCAGTGATCCATTCCTCACTGGGGCACGAGTTCTCCAAGTGGGCAAAATGTTTCGCTGACATCAGCCTCACCTGGCCTGCATACAGCCTTGCATGGGCTAACTAGAGCCACTTCAACCACTGCCAAGAAAATTGAACACCACCCAACTGCAAGAGGTATAGATCCTCATGAGCCCCTGCAGTTGCGGGGGTTCATGAGGATCTATACCTCTTGCTGAACCCACACTGTACACATTCCTCAACCACTGGGCATCTTTGACGCTGAATTTACAGTGATTTCAAAAACACAATCATCCTCTGCTAGCAGTGAATACGATAGAAGAAAATGAAAAAAAGAAGAAGGGTAAAATATGCATGCTCACTTACAACAAAACGATAACAATGAATAATCATGAAAACTGAAATACCATTATCTTACACAAAGTAATGAATGAAATGTTATTCCTCCACCATCATTGTAAATAACAACAATGTGCTTTAAGCAGGAAAAAATCAAGGGGGAAAAAAAACATTAGAAAATGTACAGTTGATTTGATCTGTGTAGATAAACCCCTTCTTCTTGTGTAAAAAAAAATACTTTCTTTGTAAGCACACAGTATATTTTGATACAACCCAAACAACACCAAAAAAACCAGAACAGTGTATATATGCATACAAGAAGGTCAAAACTTTGTCTTGAAAAACGTGATGGCTTGAATGTAAAATGTAATACACATATGGCAAGCTCACTGTAAAAGGCAAACGGTGAATAGCTGAAGTAAACAAAATATGTGACCAACAACTGTAGGATTTAGAAGAAAAAAAAAAAAAAAACAGGCACCAAAAGTGCAGCGTACGTCAGCCTCGGTATTACGCGCCTCAATGTATCGTAGAATCAGATATAAAACAGTCAGGCATGTGACTCGCAAGTTGTCGCCAAAGATTAAAAGGTATTCTGATAGCTGTAACCCATTTAACCCCAAGGCCACATTTCTGAGGCGTCGCTTAACAACTATGTAACAGTTCCAGGAGGTGGATCACCCATGATTATTCAAGGGTAGTGCCAGATTAGCATGGCGCCTGCCACGCTAATCTGGCACTACCCTTGAATTATCATAGTCAATCCATCCCCTGCTGCAGTGCTTCGGGGCTGAATGGGTTAGGTGGCCCCTGCACGGGTTAGTGTGTGGGCCTGCTAAGGCTGGCATCCACCAGGGGACTTTTTGCGTACTGTGTATTTTCTTCACAAACCCATGTAAGTTCAGCACCACATTAACGCGAACGCCAGCGACGCGGTCCGACTAGGGCTCCTTGGTATTGTGATATAACTAGGCTAACCAGTAAACGTAAATAAGAGAAACACTCGAGTCTCTCTGAAGATTATAAATACAAACATGTACCGGTAGCACATGCCATTGCCATCCCAATCCCCAATCGCATTCACGTCCACACACCGGTCTCTTTGAACATTGTGCAAACTTTTGCTTTTGTTTCACTGGTAAACAGAAAAGTTTTAACCTTAAACTCTCAGGAAGGGTGAAACTGAACAATATGTGTTTCATGCTACATAACGGGTATGTATCTCGAGCATATACGCAAACATAAAAGAATGGACCGAACTCGAGATGCCAGACTTGCTTGCCACCGCCCAAAATAGAACTCAGTGGAGAGCACTGTCTGTTGCTGCTGCCTTTCAGTCCCCCCAACGCCCAGTTCGGGCAAGGGACTGATGATGATGATGATGATCTCGAGCAACATGACTACAAAATAATGTAATACTGGTAAGTTATGGGAAAGTTAATCTATATTAAAACCTAGTGGTGTATACACATCAGTGTTAGTAATGTTATTTGAGTGCGTTATATTCCAACATTTCGTATCAAATATATTTCTCATGCTCAACATGTTTCACTTTTTCTTTTACCTCATTTAAATTCCTTGAACAATCACAGCCATAAACATGCAAGCAATGACCGTCTCATTTCACCAAAAAAATATTCTTCACAAGATTGTGAGCCATTGAGATGTACAAGTGATAATTTGAGTGCAAAATGAATGAATGCATACAGCTATGTACACCCTTCCATACAAGGCTGAAATGAACTGAGCATTTGTGAGTGCCCAGTGTACAGAAGGTCATCAAGCCAACGTCAGCCACTGTCAGCTCGCAAATGGGTGTGCATAGGCGGACAACTGCCAACACCGGCCCACTTGGGTCGATGTTGACAGTTGAGCCTATGCATGGACCTTTTGCGCATAGGTCAGGTACACAGTCAGTATGTGAATTTCACATGCTCTTCATGTGATTGTCGAAGGCACAGCGCATCACAGCGATGGAAAAATCCACGTCAGCCTTGCTGATGCACATCGGAGGCTTGATTCTGAAGCACTGCACACAACAGAAAAATGCTCATTGTGATACAGTTGAGTCCTGATAACAAGAAATGGAAAGTGAAGGAAAAGCGCTGTTTGTGTAAAACAGAATGTTAACTGGACTCCACTGTATTTGGATACACCATGCAATTTTAAAAAATAGAATGTCTGCAGATAAAAAAGAAAATAAGTTGACAATTTAAAAAAAAAAAACTTTCTGTTCTGATTTACCAGCAGGATTCAAAGGAAGTGCCTGACCTCTCCAACAGTGATAGTTCAAGCAAAGTGCCTGACTCAGGGCTTCCGTTTTAGTGCGTATATGACGCATTAAAACTCAAAATCACATACTGAAAATGTAACTAAGGGGTAGTCAGACGCACTAAAATTCAGTGCATCTGCGTCCGAGACGCATTAACCTTGTGCCACCGTGCGTACCATAACAAAGGTTGGCGACAGTCGTTCTATTTTTAGGTATGAGTTGGTTCGTTTAGCCGCTCGCTCAGTCGCGGCTGCGTTCATAATCGACCCGACTCCGGCGGGGTCCGTGCCAGTAACTGAGCGGGCAAACTGTTAGTTTATGTGTGGTGTCGGCATGTTATTACAAAGTGCGCACTACATGTTGAACGCGTTACTTGCTGTGACGTCACCATACATACTATTATGGGATACGGCATCGTGCGTTTCACTTTCGATCTTAAACAAAGTTGTAAATGGCGGAGAAAAAGCAAAGGAAGCTGGAATGCTTTGGATTCTTCAACCCAGCACCGTCTGATCTTGATAATCGCTAAGAAGAAAGTTGCACTTCGACACGGCCATCTCCATGGACAGTACCAGAAATGATACACCTGGGCCGTATGTGGCACCGCCGCTGCGACGCACTTTTCAGAGTTCGTGGCTGTGCTGCGTGTATTTCCATGGCTAAAGCACGACGGCACACGAATGGCATGCGCAATGTGCACTGAGGCAAACTCAAAAAGCAAGTCCAGAAATTTTAACAGAAATACGTTTGTCAGGTTTTTTTAAAATCGTGGTCGATCCATCTTCTGGTACACAGTTATTAGGCAAAAATTAGAGAAAATTAATTTTTCTCTAAAAGGTATTTTTTTCAAAAAATACTTACCGATGACATGACTTTGTGGAAGTGTCTACTACTTGCTCAATTTTAGCCTAAGAACCCGTTGTGTTATCACACAACCCAGGAGGAACTCGGGGAACCCCCAGAGGGGCCGAGAGTTGTCTCCCGTTCCTGTCCTACCGTTTCCTGTCACGAGACCAACCAGTCAGATACTTCGCTCGAAGCGGCAAGCGGGGCAGGTGGGAGGGTCCTCCGAGTCATGTCATCGGTAAGTATTTTTCGAAAAAAATACCTTTCAGAGAAAAATGAATTTATTTCCTCAAAAACATTACCGACGACATGACTTTGTGGAAGAATTGCGATGAGGAGGCGGGTGCCGCGTGTAAAACCCCCGAAGGGTAAAACGGGGCCGTCCTCCCTGTCGCAAAACTCCCGACAATTTTAGCGAAGTGCATACCTACGGCGCCCGTGGCGCCGGGAGGGAGTGTTGCGCCGCGGCGATGTCCCCCACCAGAGCGAGATTCTCTCGCTGGCCTGCCAGGTCCCTGAGGTAGAAGTGGGCGAAGGTCGATTCAGTCTTCCAGCCCACGGCTGCCACGATGTCTTTGACAGCGCAGTTTCAATCAAACGCGACGCTCGTGGCCATGGCTCGTACCTCATGTGCGCGTATGTTAAGCCTCTTAGCTCCCTGAGGGGAGAGGTCCTGATAGGCGGACCGTATGACCCAGCGGAGCCAGGAAGAGATCGTCTGGGCCGTAATGTCATTCCTGCTGAATCTCAAAGGTAGGAAGAGGCGCGAACGTCCTCTCCGGAGGGCTTTAGATCGGCGAAGGTAAACCCAAAGGGCGTGCACGGGATCCTGTTGCCTGGTCTCCTGGGACAAGTTATTGCTTTTTAGTGGCCATAAGGTGATCACCTGAGGCGCGGTCAGAGGACCTGTTCTTGGCAAGGAAGGCAGGGTCCGTGAGTAGTTGGACGGAACCGTCCGCTCGGAACTGTAGGCAGGTAGGGCTTGCCGAAAGCGCGTGTAGCTCACTAACCCGGGAGGCGGTAGCAAGGGCCAGCAGGAAGCACGTCTTGCGTGTCACGTCTGCGAAGCGGGCCAAAGGTAAGGGTTCGAATCGGGCGGAATTCAACCACGTCATTACCCAGGGTAGGTCCCATCGAGGGAGGAGTGAGCGGGGGACTGGGCACTGGATGCCGAAGTGTCCCATAAGGTCGGCTAGGTCTTTGCAGGCGCCCGGGTCTGGGTGGCCAAGATGTCGATACGTGTCGGCAATCATGGAAAGGTATCCCCTGATGGTGATGGGGGCCAAGCCTTGGACTCGAAAGAGCCAGAGGAAAAAGTCTGCGAGCTGAGGATTCGTCAGTTCCGTGGGGGCAAGGTCGTGGTCGCTGCACCAGGAACACAGGACTCGCCACTTTCCCTCGTAGACTCGAATGGTCGAGGGTCTGCGGGCAGAAGCGATCGCCTCCACTGCTGCACTCGAGAAGCCTCTAGCGAAGAGGGCTTGCCGCACAACCTCCAGGCGTGAAGGAGGAGCCGCTCCGGGCAAGGGTGGAACAACGGCTGGCGAGGTTGCTTGAGCATGGTGCGCGGGGTGGGAAGCAGCAGAGGGGGGGGGGGGGGGGGCCGTGGCCAGGCCGAGGCAGGGGAGCGTCCAGCGAGGGGCTGCCGAGGAGACGAGGGCCGGTGACGAGAGGAGCGAGGAGAGCGCGCCGAACGACGGGAAGGCGAGCGAGACGGGGCACGCAAAGAGGAGGGCCGGGGGGAGCGGTGGCGATCCCAGCGGGAGGAATGGTCCTTCCGAGAGCGCTCGAGTGGCGAGCGAGAGCGTCTAGAGCTGGTGGTGGAACGGGCGTAGTCGGGGGCGTGACTGCGTCACGAACGCTGTGGCTGACGCCTCTGCTGGCCGGGCTCAGTGAGGCGGGCGCTGTGCCGGCAAGGAGACCCCCCGGAGGGGTCAGCGGGCTTATCGGGAAGAGACAGGGGAGGACGGGCCGTCAACGTGAGACGGCTCGAGGCACACTGCTGCACGCCGGGCTCAGCGAGGCGGGCGCTCTGCCGGCATTCAGATCCTCCGGAAGGATCAGCGGGCGTGGCAGCAGTGGCAGTCCTCTGGTCAGCAGTAACAGTAAACACCCGAAAGTTCCGTTCCATGAGGCTAGGACGGGAAGTGGCGGTCGCTACGATAGGGGCGGCAGGGGAAGATACCGGTGCCGGGCGGAAGGCAGCTGGCTGTGGTCGCTCGTGCCGGTAAAAACTCCAGAGGTGAGACCACCGTAACTCCGGCCAGGACGCGCAGACATCACAAAGGCGGTCCGAGGAGCAGCCAGCACAAGGGAGGCAGACCACATGGTCATCCGTCGGCCACTGGAAGTCGCCACAACGGGAGCACATAAGAACCTGGGCGCTGCAACATACAGAAGTCATGCTAGGACTGCGAGGCCGGGAGGGTTATCACCGGCAAATGTGCCAAGGCGGCGTGACAGCTACCCGACTGAACAGAGACTACACGCTCCGGGAGCCGACGGGCCTTTAAGCCAGGCGAAGAGGAGCGTTGGAGCAAAAGGGCACTAAACAGGCCTAACCACACAGTCGGCGTGGCTTTAAGAGGCAAACAGTCTACTCATAAGCTAACGAGGCAAAAAGGAGCGGGCAGAAAAAAACCCGCGGGAGACCCGCATGTCTACTCTGTTCACTAAGGCCTCAGTAAAGAGAGCTCGACAGCTAGCCCACTAGCCGTAACCCAAAACGAAAGCCCGAAAACCGGCCGGCGCTCGGCCCGCCCGAGGGCCAGCCGAGGGCAGCTACCGCTACCTTACCTCCGAGACGAAGCGGGAACGGGGGAAGGGGCCTCCATACATCCGTCACAGCACCGGAGGGGAGCAGCGAAAAGCAGCGGCGGGAGGCAGTAGCAGGTGGCGAGAAGAAAGGCTGGAGCGCTAGAAGGTCTAGAAGCGGAGGCTGAGCACACGAGAGGGGGCGGCAACAAGCGTCTGCGAAGAAGACCGGTGAAGGTACAGACCGGGAGCAAGGCAAAACGCATCTACTCTGCGCGAGCGAAGTAGCAAGACTGGTTGGTCTCGTGACGGGAACCGGTAGGGCAGGAACGGGAGACAACTCTCGGCCCCTATGGGGGTTCCCCGAGTGCCTCCCGGGTTGTGTGATAACACAACGGGTTCTTAGGCTAAAATTGAGCAAGTAGTAGACACTTCCACAAAGTCATGTCAACAGTAATGTTTTTGAGGAAATAACGTTTTTCTGAGTGGTTAATTTAAAATAAACTTTTATGTACATCAGTTCACACACACACACACACACACACACACACACACACACACACACACACACACACACACACACACACACACACACACACACACACACACACACACACACACACGCACAGAGAGAGAGAGAGAGAGAGTTTAGACAAGTCACACTTCGGTTGTCAATCTGCCACATTCAGCAGAAAACGCTATATTCTCCGTTACAATACATTATCAAACGATCATACAAATAAATAGATATATGTTTTTCTGTGTGTGAGAGAGAGCGAGGGCGACAGGATTTTGCGCGATAGCTCACCAGTTAAAGAATCAGTATATCATGGAAAGGACACACACACTGTCACGACACATTTAGAGGAGAGAGCGAAATGAGTTAATTTATTTTAAGGAACATACAGATGATGCAGTTTTTCTTAAATAAATCTGCGGACCCTCTATAATGCTCAGATGGGGGTCTGTGTACCCTCTAAAATTTATACCTGGGGGTCTACAGACCCTTTAAACTGTTGTGAAAACGGAAGCCCTGCTGACTGGTCTTGCACCTAATGACTATGTAGCAGTTGACCATGATAATTCAAGAGTAGTGCCAGATTAGCTTGGTGCCATCAGGCATTACCCTTGAATTAGCATGGTCAATCTATCTCTAGCATTACCCTTGAATTAGCAGGGTCAATCTAGCTCCTGCTGCAGTGCTAAATAGATTGATTATTATTAGCAAATACTATGTCTGTTGCTTGTGTTGTGCTGCCATGGGATTTAATGGGTTAATCCAGACAAGGTGTCTACCAAGTGTGCAAATACAAAGAAAATCTCAACCCAACAAAGAAAGACACATGCACAGAGAAGAAAAGTAGAACACAGTTGTGTTCTTGTCCTTTCTAAGCGTGTTTCTTTCTTCTTTGGATTTAATTCCTTCTGAAACTTACGTTCCCATACAGGCCTCCTTTGCCGAGCAGAAGGCCCATGTTCTTTGTATCCTCCCAGATGGAGCTCATGACCTCCGCTGTGACAGGCTTCCTGGACGCCTGCATACAGCAAAGAAAAACAAGAAAGGCAAAGCCCTTATAGCTCACATGTTTGACCGATCCACACGTCTGACAATAAGTAAAGGGATGGCAGCTTCTGCACTAACAAAATCCATGTTTTCTCAAAATGTAATCAGTTTTCACACATCTGTGAAACCCCCTTGACCTTTGCAATGAGTTGACTAAATTAGGATACATAGGAAGGTCTTATCTTCATCTACCTTCGTGCCAAATTTGATTGAAAAGTTTGCAAAAAATGTTGATAAAAACTACAATTATTGGCATTTTGTACACATTTGTCAACCTCTTGTGACCCCTTATGGCTCACATGTATGACCGATCCACACGTCTGACAATAAGTAAAGGGAAGGAGGTATGGCGGCCGCAGAAGTCCCCCAAGTAGGGCTCATGGGGGCAATGCCCCCTGGGAAGAAAACAAAAGGCAATTTTTGGGAACCCAGAATTCTGGATGTAGCCGGAAAAGTCCCATCCATAAATTAGTATGCATATCTAGGTCTTACTATCAGGTATCTCTGTAGCAGGTTTGGAGTTGTGAATGGTAATTTGAGAAAAACATTTCTTGTTAAAATATGGCTATTTTTTACCTATTTCCTGCGCTCTTGTGACCCCTTGACCTTTCTGAAGGGTCATCCAAAATAGTATGCATAGATAGGTCTTACCATCAGGTATCTCTGTAACACGTTTGGGTTTGAAGTTGTGAATAGTATTTTAGAAAAAAAAAAATCTTTTGTAAAATAATGGCTATTTTGGACCTATTTCCTGAGCTCGTGACCTTTGACCTTTCCGATTGATCAACCAAATTAGTGTGCGCATAAAGGTCTTACCATCAGGTATCTTAGCACCAAGTTTGAAGTTGTGAATAGTATTTGAGAAAAAAATAATTTTGTCCAAAAACAGCTATTTTTTTTATATATTTCCTGATCACCTGTGACTCTTTGTGAGAGGTCACTTAAACTGGTATGTTTAGAAAGGTCTTGCCACAAGGTATCCTTGGGCCAAGTTTGAAAACTGTAGCTTGAATAGTCTCCGGGAAAATGCCAATGTTAAAGTTTACCATGGACGACAGTGGATGGACAACAGACGGACGACCACTAGCTCATAACATAGACTCAATTTTGCTTCGCACGTGAGCCAAAAAACACTCAACCCTGACATGCACACCTTAACAGGATGTGGATCGACCATGACAGAGGATGGTGCCAGAATAGCTTGGCGCCAACAGGCGCCAAGCTATTTTGGCACCACCCTCTGTCATGTTCAATCTGTTTTTGGTAATGCAGTTTTCAGAGGACAACTAACAATTCTGGGAATTTTCACTATAGACACGATGAAGTAAAACAAATGCAAACAGTTGTTCCCTGTCTCAGACTTTCCGTTAAGATCTAAAATCGTCCATCATGGGGATGAACAGCCTGACAAAAGATATGTCCCAGGTGCTCTACAGTCTGTCATGTACTTAAAATACATCAGGGTTAGGTTTATTTGTTCTCAAGATTTGTGCATCACAGAGATGGTCGGCCTTCCATTTTTCCAGCTCGGTCAAAATTTGTCCGTTAATACAGAAAATTTTCTGTTAAAGGAAAGCCTACCGTCTTACGTTATGCATTATCAGCTTTGGAAAGCTTGTACAATTTCCCCAAGATATCTGCCCCACGAGCCTTGCTGACCTTGTCCTGAACGAGCTCAACCCCGATCATCAGCCCTTTGCCGCGCACATCACCAACAATCTCGTACTCATCCCTCAACTTGAGGAGCTCCTGCAGAAAGTATGTTCCCACCTCATGCGAGTTCTCTCAGTTGCAGCCGGTCCTCTTTGATCACCTGAACAGGAAAAACCACATCATGGCAACATCGGCTAAAGAAAGATAGTAAAGTCTCCCACCATCGTGTTGTTGTGTTGGGTGTTTTTACATCATACGGAAAAATAAAAAGGGAATAAAACGCGTCTGTGTACAGTATGTTAATTAATGTGCGTTTCACATGAGCCTGCATGTTGGCTTTAGCTTGCCACGGTGCTCCGAGCAAATCTTCAGTTTGTTTAAAGTGTCCACATTCATGACAGGAACATGACAGGAAAATTAAAGATAGAACACTGATGTTTCGCCCCTGCCCTCATCTAAACACACACACACACACACACACACACACACACACACACACACACACACACACACACACACACACACACACACACACACACACCTATGCTCCCCTTAACCCATTTAGCTACTTTGCGCTACAGCAGGATCGACCATGCTAATTCAAGGGTAGTGCCAGATTAGCTTGTCGCCTGATGGCACTACCCTTAAATTAGCATGGTCGATCCATCTCCTGCAACTGGTACACAATGACAACACAATCTTGAAAGTGTGGCCTTGGGGCCAAATGGGTTAACACCATTCCAGATGGGACAGTGCTCACATCCAAGACTGCTGATCCTACAGCCGAGGCGACAGGATTGCCACCAAATGTGTTGAAGTGCAGTGCCTTGCTCATGACGGCTGAAATTTCGGGGGTGGTGACCACTGCGGCCAGGGGGAACCCGTTGCCCATGCCTTTGGCCATCGTCACTGGAAACAAAGGAACAATTTTTTTTTAAAATCCAGACCAACAGTGTATGTAAAACTGTCAAGCATGCAAAATGCATGGAAATAAAAAAAAAAGAAGAAAGAAACAAGTTATGACACATATATTTACATTAAACTATTTGGCCTCCACGTTACTCCTCCGCCTCTGTCTTCCCAGTTGGTAGTACAAAGTGCCAAGCAACAAAAACAGACCAGTAGAAAGACAGACCAGTCAGCAGATACCGGCCTGCCTCAAATAACACCCCCCCCCCCCCCCAATAAGCGCACCTACCGTGACGCATTAAACTCTGATGTAACACAAGCCAAACCAAAACCTACTGCTAGCGACCTGACCGCTACGATCAGCTCAGCCCCACCCCCCGCAAAGAGCCCTCCATCTGGAGGAGGCCCTATTCATAGGCTACTGCAATTTGATACCCAGGGTCAAAACGCTAACGTACAGGACCCAGTGGTCATCCTCTCGCCTGAAAAAGCCAGAGACAACCTAAAAGCGCACATGATAGCAGATATACAACGAAACATGCAAGTCTTTATCTCCGCCGTCACTCGAGGAGATTTTCACGAAATCCTTCAGGCTATATTCCAGTTTAACCAACTAGTTATGACTATAATGATGTCACTACGTAAACAAACTCCATCATCCTCGACGGAACCTATGTAGACAACATTGTCTACACAACAAAAACCCATTCTCCCCCCTTCCTCCAAACTGGATTCCCCTCCAGCTCAAAAGGTTATTCCAACGCAGAGAAACCCCCACCAAGCAATAAAATAATGCAATGGAATTGCAGGTCTATAAACTCAAACTTACCATAATTAATAAATTTTCTGAATACCGCAAATCCAGATATAATTTGTCTGCAATCCCCACTCGCCACCAAAATCAAACTCCCGCAGTTAAACGGCTATCACTATCCTCCTATAACAGAAGCGAATAAGTACCCACACGACAAAATTTATACCGTCACTTATATAACACACAGGAATAACACACGAGTCCCTCAATTCTCCTGCCCCCTACACCCTACTCAACCGATATACAGTAATTACATTAAAGTTAAATTCCCCTACTCAAATAAAGAAGTTAAAATAATAAATACTTATGCCCCCAAATCACTCGACCCCAATGGGCTCGAGTGGTTGGAAGGCCTTCAGGGGGATGGATGGATAGTCCTGGGCGACCTGAATATCCACCACCCACTGTGGCATCCCGACCCGCAAAATAAATCAAAACAAGCAAAAACGCAAGCGCAGTCCATTTTAAAATCAAATTTACTTATTGCAAATACAGGACATTTCACCCGAATTTCTGATCGACCCACCCATGCGCCTACAGCTGTTGATTTAACTATGATCTCGCCAAATCTTTTTCCGGAATCCACCGGGACAGTGGAAGACGACTCTCTAGATAGTGATCACCTTCCAATCACCATTCATCTCGACGCAGTAAACCCGATCCCCCCACCCACCCACCCCCCACCCACCCCCAACAGACTCACAAACTAAAGGTAAATTCTTATACGATAAAGCAGACTGGCCCCTCTACCAAAAGTTAATTCAAAATAATATTAATAAGATAGACTACTCAGATATAAATACATTCTGCACAAGTCTTACCAAGTTAATTATTACTGCCGCTGAAAACTCTATCCCTCGTAGCAAAGGAGCCCCTCCTGGTAGGTCCGCCAACCTTTGGTGGAACGAGGAGTGCGCCCAGGCTGTCCAAAACTTTTACAAGGAACAAAGATCCGAAGTGGTGTCGGCAAGAGGCATTGATCCTCATGAGCAGCCGCAACTGCGGGGGCGCGTGAGGATCTATGTCTGTTGCAGATGGATTGTGTTCACTTTCTCGGCAGTCAAGGGTTAACTCTCTTATGCCACAGGGACTGAATCTTGTCATATTGCGGCTTTAACCATTTCAAGCCTATACCCATTTCTGGAAGCTAGACCAAAAAAGATGACAAGTGTTTATTTCTATTTTTTTAAAGGGGGTGGGGGTGGGGGGATTTTTCTTCTTTATAGTGACTTACGGCCGAGAAGAACTAACATGCCAATATCCGGGGAGCAGGGAGTATATTTCTTTGGTTCTGCTTATATCTTTCTTCATAACAAAACAGCAATAGCAAAAACATACAGGAATGCAGACTTCAGATTCCGGACGAGACGCGATAGTAATAACATACTGACTGTGATACAGCCGAAATTAATCTTTGATTCGGAGACAATGTTATTTCCGACACACAACAAGAAGAACGGTGCCCACACATGGCATAGGGAAAGAAACAGTGCATGTAGTCTATATGTCGCGCTCTTTATTCACATTTGCTAGACATGAAACTGAAAAGGTGGGGCCATTTAGCTGCATAAAATGCCGAGCACTAACACTGAAGCAACACTAGCCACTTTTCTTACTGTCCCAAACTGTGTAAATATGGGACATCTCTAGACGCGGCTTGTAGCGTTATACTGTACACAACTGAACCGGATACTTCTTAGCGTGTATATATGGTCCTTTTAACCATTTTAATAATTGATTAAAATAGTGTAGCGTTTCTTTTAATTCAAAGGACCGTTGTTGTGGTGAGATCATGGCCTTTGTGCCTTCAAGACTTAACAGTGTTTTATACCTAGTGACCTTTGTGTCACTGATTACGTATTAATCTAAGATTTAGACTCGGTGACCTTGATGTCACTGACCAAATTTTATATATTGCTTCTCTTACTGAACCCCCCTTCCCCCCCCCCCCTCCACCATGCTACTATTGTTAGTCCCCCATACCCTAGTTGGTCGTGAGGACAGTAAATTGGATATAATGAATGAAGCAAATTTTGGGGGAATCGGGGAACTACGCGAGTTTGTTCGCCGACATTGTGCAGTGTGTGTTGACGTGTACAATGTGTGCTGGTCAGTGATTTTGGACCTAAAGGCATCAGTCCGTAAGGTCCAAAATTGCAGACCAGCGCACAAAGGAAAATACAAAACACAAAGAGTTGTGAGACAAGTGACATTTCGAAGATTAAAGTTAGATCTATAAACTGTCAAGAAAAAAATGATACCACCCAGCTGCAAGAGGTATAGATCCTCATGAGCCCCCGCATTTGCGGGGGCTCATGAGGATCTATGCCTCTTGCAGAAATCACTATGTCTCCGTGTCCACCGGACGGGTGTGGCTTTCGGTCACTGAACGAACACAGATTTCAGAAGGAAAAAAAAAAAAAAAAAAAAGACGCGACCATTTTTTCATTCATTTCATTTTAACGTCTCACTGGCACAACTGTGATCGGGGACTTAGCATTATGTGCTTGGCCTCCAGTTTAAGGAGGGAGAGACATCAGTTCTAACTTTGCATCAAGATTTTGGTCAGTCTATCATAAATTCACCATAAATCACCAACGGTCCAGCTTTATAGTTTATTTATTTACATATTTAAAACTATGTTAAAATTCAGGACCACAAGGTAAAAATCATATTCAATTGAGTAAAAAGATATTAATTAAAAAAGGATCTCACTATGTGTATATAGAAATTAGAGTAAGCGAGTGCTAAAAACCGCAAGTGGCGACCCAAAGAAGAACCCAAGATTCAGCCGCATCAAGGTCAGGTTCAGTACACGACATACGTGCACAATGCCAAGACAAGTACGCGACCAATGGCTAGGGTTGGATGAAATCAGCAAACTGTCAAACCTGGGAATTTTATTCATCTCACAACTCTAGGCTGTACGGTCCAAACGTCACACAGCAGCACAGACACGGGCACGATGCAACACAAAAGGGGCAGTGCTGCTTTTTGTGTCACCAGCTTGTCGTGACCACAATAAAAAGATTACATGTATAAACTGTGAAACTTGGGTAAGCAGCTATTTACTACAAAGTATCAAAAGGCCGGGAGCGAGAGGACTCAGCCCTATAGTTTGGACGGCTCAGGCTGGTGACTGAATACAATGAAATGATTAGAACGCGAGGTGATGGTGTCGTGTCACAGGTGCCGAGGGCTCTTATCGGCCGGCAAAAATACGCTATTGTTTGCTATACTCTGATGTCGCATGTGTGAAATTTTCTGGTTGACTGGTTACCGCTTTCGTCACAGGTGTGAAAGTTTCTGACTGGGCGTGTCGCCGGCAGCGCTTTTAGTCGCATGATTCGTACAGGGATCATGGAGACTAAAACCGCTACCGGCACGAAAAGGGTTCGCTTTTGTTTGGAAGTACTTGAGCTGTTTGTGAAAGAAATCGGATATAAAAAGACGCGTTTTGGCGTTTTCCTCATTCGCTTCCTAGCGCTCACTGCAGACATCACCCCAGCATTTTCAACAACGTTATCTTCATCTCAGTCATGGGCAAGACCTCGAGACCTGCACGACCCCTCTACCAGCCTCCTCACCGCAGAGCTGAGATTTACCTGAACTCTAAGGAAGAGTGCTGGCACTTGGAGCCTCTTCCTCTGCAAGTGGAAGACGCTCAGAGTTCAAGCATTCTTCCCGAGTTTTCAGAGGAAGTCCCTCCAGCTCAGCCGATTGTGGAAGAGGACTGGGAATCAGAATTGATGGTTTTATATCCAGTCTTGACCGAGGACTGGGAGCAGGAGTTGATCATTATTTCTCCGCCTCCTCAGATCCAGGTGGCTTACGAGGGTCTGCGCCCCTGTCAGGAGCTTATTGCTCCTCCTCAGCTTGAGGATCTCGGCCAGTGCCAGATCAATCAGCCAAGCGAGGAGGACGATGATCTTTGGCAGCAGATCGTTGCCAGCCATGTCCCTGTGGGAGACTGGGCGGCCGAACCTTGGGACGAGGAGGAGGCGCGGAGAATGCCTAGCACTTTCTGTTAAATTTGAAAGGCATCAGTGTCGGGTGCTTTTGAGCGCTCCCGGTCCTTTTTAGGGCCACAATTCTTTCAAAGAGTAGACGATTCATTTTCTAGCGAGATCTATGGTCAATGTAGTTTAGTTTAGTTTGCGATCTATGGTCAAAATAGTTTAGTTTTTACTATAGTTAGTTTAGTTAGCTCATTTAGTTAGTGTTTTTAGTTTTAATATAAAGTAATATTAGTTGCGTTCGTTTCGGTTGTTTTGTTGTTCCTCTTGCATTCGTTTCGGTTGTTTTGTTGTTCCTCTTATTGCTACTCTGTTCGTTTGGCTCGTTCCATCATGTTTTGCTTGACTTCGCTTTTTCTTTCGATTTGCTCCGAGTTGTTTTGACTGGCGCTGCGTTCTATGCGTTGCGTTTCTTAATGCGTTTGTTTATCTGTTTGCAAATTCGCATCCAAAATGCAATCGTTGCTACATCCGCTATGTTTTCAAGCAACGCTGGCTATGAGAGATCTAAGCTCCCGCGCGCACATCAGTTACGAAATGCACGCGCGCACGTGCACCTGATTACACGCTTATGACGTTACATGTGGTTCACTAGCAGTGGCTGGTTCCAAACCATCTTTTTGTATCTGCGATAAATGGGACCGACCAGAACTTGATCTATCTGCAAGAGGCCTAGATTTTCATGAGCCCCTGAATCTAGGCCTCTTGAAAAATCGAATATATCCCTTGAAAAACAGACTGAACTGACGATAATTTACGTCTTTAGAATGAGGTTTCGTTAAAGTATACGGTCATGAATTTAAGGTAATACATGCCGTAGAATATTTGCTTGTTTTCACAGGTTGGACAGGTGCAGGTGGGACTGTCAAGATTTTTGTACATTATGTGTGCGCATGTGTCTCAGTTTCATGATCAGGCACTACCTCTTTAGCCCGTACATGCCAGTTCACGCAAACTGCGCTTCTCAGTACAATCTTCGTTACTTGAAGAAAAAAAAAAAAAAAAAAAGTACACGTCCCAGAAACATAGACTCAAACTGGTGTCGGCAAGAGGCATAGTCCTCATGAGCCCCCGCAACTGCGGGGGCTCATGAGGATCTATACCTCTTGCTGTTGGGGAGCGTTTAATTTTTCTCGTCACGGGTTCACCTGTGCTGTTCAGTACATCCCAAGCAAATTGCTCTGAAAGTCCCAATGATAAGCAACCCAAACCCGATACGCCGTCACGGTGTAAGAATAATCCCTAGGTGTACCTGCTAGACGATACTTCAGATAAGACTAGCGAAGATGAAAGCAACGCCCCTGATTTATGTTTTAACTCCTTCGCTGTCAGTGAACGCAAATTATGTTTCTGAAATCTGTATTTATTTAACGCAAAAAAAAAAGGAACTTCGACCGTCCAAGGAAAACTGTCAGGAAGTGGTGTGAGCTAGAGGCATAGATCTTACTGTGCCGGGCCCCCGCAACTGTGGGGGAACATGTCTCTTGCGGCTGGGTTGCCTTCATTTTTTTCTCTTCAGCGAAGGGATTAACTTATTTCGGTCCTGACAAAGCGCAGTGAGACAATGACTGTGGCAGTTTAGACTCGGGGGTAGCCTGGTCAGTAGTGATGATTACCTTCATTCTCCTTTCATAACGCAATCAGTCCGGACAAAAAAATTAAAAAAAATAAAACCAGCACAGCGAGAGATCGACCGTGATAGTTCAAGGGTGTGCCAGATTAGCTTGGCGCCTGCAGGCGCCAAGCTAATCCGGCACCACCCTTGAACTATCAACGTAAATCGATTTCGGATACACTGTCACACTTTTAGAGAACGCATAGACAAAAAGGAACCATTTCCTGCGTGACGAAAGAAAAGCCTGGGTTCGTTGCCTTTGAAAGTGTTAAACAATACAACACTGGTTGTCTCCCTCAATTCGCTGCGCTGATTCAGAGCAGCGAATCGAGTGAGACAACCAGTGTGAAACAAACCCTTTATGAGGGTTTCATCCCCCCTCTGTGGGGCATAAACAGTTTTAGATATAGCGGTCTATTTTGGTCCGCTCCCTTTGGGCGAAGAGCTCTGCGGATCAAATAATTATTTGGAACCATCTCCAGTCCGTGTTTTCAAACTTTACCCCTTCCCAAGTAAGCAAAGGCCATTGGGCCCAAGACGGCCGGAGTGGGCCCGCGCACGACCCCACGCGGGCCCACCGTGGCCATCCTGGGTCCGAGGACCTTTCCTTACTGGGTTTCACTCCCAAAACCAAATGGCAAATGCTTGCACGTGCATTTGATAGAATAGCATGTTAGGCATTTCGTATGATATTTCAGGAGATAGCTGAAGGGTAGTGCAGGATAAGCTGGGCACGTAAGAGGAGCCAAGTTAAACAGGAGCTCCTCTTCAGCTGTCATGGACTTATGATCAGTCGACCCTCACCGCTCAGCTGGCCTTTGAAATGAAAGTGCAGTAATGATGCGCTAATGCGAAACATGAAAATAAATAAAGTAATATTAATAATAATAATAATAATAATAATAATAATAATAATAATAATAATAATAACAATAAAGTTCCGTTGCAGAGAACAAAAGTTTGTTATTTATAGTTACTCTGTGTAGGTACCGAAACAAATGTGTGATGGTTAACTACAAAAAAGTGTCTGGAAATTGGGCTAATTTGTTCGCCAGACTGATAACGGCAAGGACTATTTTCGTCTGCTGGTAGTCCGTTCTTAACCCCTTTAATGCCAGTGGCCATGACTAAAATCTCAAACCACCGAAGACTGAAAAAAGGAGGAAGAGAGTTAAATGGAAAAACGCACATATCAGTGGAACAAGCAAACGACAGATCGATCATCCACATCGGCCATCGAGATCTATACCTCTTTACGTGCGTGTTGTTTATTGTGTCTCGTCAGCGAACGGGTTAACCCATTTAACTCCAAGGCCTATTTTTGGGCCCCACCCAGGTCTGCCCTGGGGGACTTGAGTGGGGTTAACTACTTTTTAGTTTCCAGGGTCACCCTGGTCAGCCCCACAGGGTGGGTTTTCCTTTCTATTTTGGGGCATGTCTGAATCGACTGATCCAGTGGGGTAAAATGCACAAGCTGAGGGATCTACATGGATCAGCCGTGATAGTTCAAGGATAGTGCCTGATTAGCTTGGTGCCTGGACAAGCACCCAGCTAATCAGGCACTAACTTTGGGCTATTTGAGTAGGTCTATCCGTCTCCTGTAGCTGGTGGTGAAAGGGTGAAAAGCTCAGTGTTAACCCCCTCCACCGCCGAGGAAAAAAAAAGTGAACACCGCCCAACAGCAAGAGGCATAGATCCTCATGAGCACCCTCATTCGCGGGGGGCTCATGAGGATGCATGCCTCTTGCTGAGACACTTTGTATTCATGTTCCATGTCGAATTAACAGATTTCAGAAACCGAGGTGGCTATGAATAGGTTTAAATCTGGAAAACGAAACTTACCGCGAAAAGCAAAATACAAATACAGTGTAATGCAGCTGTTTGGTATCTTACGTCAGGGAGGGGTTTCACCACATAAATTTGAAGATGTGGGATAAAGTTTGATTAATGACGCCGGGTATGAAGATATAAAAATAGATACAGGTTTTTTCCCCACGACATGCAGAGAGTATGTTTTCAGGAATATTTTCATTTTTTTAGCACGTGATATACAGCTTTTGTCTTATCGAGGACTATACGTCTGCAAGTGTCTAAACACACTCGTTGTCTCCCTCGATTCGCTACCGCTGCAAGAGGTAGCGAGTCGAGGGGGACAACCAGTGTGGTGTCAATACACTGACGTGGTTGCAGTTCGACTCCGCCCTATAGTTTGGACGGCTCAGGCTCCCCGCTGGTGACTGAATACAATAAATTGATTAAAACGCGAGGTGATGGTGTCACAGGTGCCGAGGGCTCTTATCGGCCGGCAAACATACGCTATTGTTTGCTATACTCTGATGTCGCATGTGTGAAATTTTCTGGTTGACTGGTTACCGCTTTCGTCACAGGTGTGAAAGTTTCTGACTGGGCGTGTCGCCGGCAGCGCTTTTAGTCGCGATGATTCGTACAGGGATCACCGAGACTAAAACCGCTACCGGCACGAAAAGGGTTCGCTTTTGTTTGTTCGTTCGTTCGTTATCTCCTTTTTAAAGTCCCACTGGCACAAAGTGATCGGGGACCATAGCATTTTAAACTTTATTTAGTATATAGAACGAAGGCGTTAGTTGTTTACTTAAATCAATTAAAAATCTATAAAAATCGTTTCATACATTTTAGGTCTCTCACGAAAAAACAACGGTCCTACTATGTACAAAATACAAATAATTATTTTATTAATAGAAGTTTTAAGAAAAGGTTAAAATTCCAGGACCACAAGTTAAAAATTAAATTGACTAAGAAAATTAAAAAAAATGTAAAACCTTTTGGGACACATCCATAAGTAGAGAGAAGGAGAGCACAGGCCGACAAGCCAAACCTTTCCGCATGACCACATTAAAAGCTCGTGGTACACATCCAAAACAGTAATTAACCCACAGGGGTATTGCGAACCAAGTCACAACAAATCCCCGTACAACTATGTTAACCGCAAATCCATTAAGTATGCTAAATTAATTTAGAAAAAATAGGTAAGTTTATGATAACTGAAACACTAGCCACAGTGCAGGAATCAGCTTTTTCCAGAATGACACGTAATGATGCAGACCCTGAATGGACGGATCTAAACTCCGCGCACTCCGCGGCGAAGGCCACACACTCAAGGACCGCATGGTCAGGTGTGAAGCCCTCGCCGCAGAGGCAGGTCGGACCAGCCCAACGGCCCCGCCAACTATCAGTGCAAATTCTATTTAAGGCCACGTCTGCAAGTGGCAGTCTATGGACAGCGTGATCTTTATTCATTTTATAGGCAAGGACGTGGGGGTACTCCCCAGCCAAAATTTGATTATTAATTATATTATTTTCCCTTATTAACTTATTAATAGTATATTTAGCTTCATTAATAGTGAATGACAGTCGGATGGGTTGGGCGCCGGATCTACCAGCCGCCCCAGTCGCCCGGGCTGCCCTATCAGCAGATTCGTTACCAAGGATATCCACATGCGAAGGGACCCACTGGAGAGCAATGCCTCTAGCCTTAAGTTGATGTATAGTATATATTATTTCGAAAACAATATCAGGTCGTGCTGAACGATTATAAGCCGATATACTTTGTAAAGCTGATTTTGAATCAGAACAAATTAAGAATTGATACATTTGCAGCGGGAGGGTCAGCACATGGTCGAGGGCCATCAAGATGGCCGTCAACTCTGCTGTGCATATGGTCCACCCGCTGCCAAGCTTGTAACTAAATGTTTTAGCTAGGGCAGGTATAAATACTCCACAGCCTACATTCCCTTTGTCATCAATAGAGCCATCAGTGTACGCTATAAGTGCCTGCGGATACTGAGCCTCTATATACTCAAGTGTAGCTAACTTTTGTAGGTAAGGATCACTTTTTTTTGAAATATTAGGAATTTTAGTCACAACTGAGGCCGCAAGGAGGGTCCAGGGTGGAACAGGAGAAATCGGAACAGGGGTAATGGTCAGAGGACTCAGAGTGGCCTTTTCGTAGACCTCCCGTACAACTGAAGTTAAAGTTGGTTCTATTTTTCGTTTTTGGATCGAGCGGAATGCTAATTCCAAACGATCAATATTTATTTCACTATGGTAAGTTTCCTGGGCATTATTTTGAGTAACAAAAATACGATTAACGTAATTGGCACAAAATTTTAATCGATACTGGTCTAGCGGAAGGATCCTAGTAAAAGCATAGACTGCTTTATTAGCTGTACCCCATGGAACCCCAATGATATTCTTTAGGGATCTCATTTCCGCAGACTCAAGGGTTTAAAGAACTCGTTTTGAGGCCGAAAAAAAAAATATTCGGCCCCATAATTGAGATTTGAACGTACCAAGGCGTGGTGGAGATGCAACAGAAGTTTGATATTTCTCCCCCACGCTTCATGTTTAAGTACTCTGATTAAGTTAATTGCCCTGTTAGCTTTATAAATAAGGTTATTAATATGAGGTGTCCAATTTAACGTGGACGTGACTGTAACACCAAGGAACTTAATTTGGTTAACTGGTGTAATCGGATATTTATTATTAAAATTTGTTATAGTAATGGGATTACAGAATTTAGTTTTTTGCCTGCTAAAAATTATCAATTGTGTTTTAGCAGGTGCTAACTCAAAGCCATTAATTTCTAAGTACCTCTGTACCATATCTATAGCCTTCTGAAATTTTGTTTTTTCCCTCGGTATTTCATTGCTTCGTAATTTAATTGGTTTCCATATGGCATGTCATCAGCGAATTGAGAAAGTTTTAAGGAAGTATTGGTATGTTTATCAAAGTTAGTTTTTAGATAGGCTGGTAAATCGGCCATCATAATATTAAAGAGTGTTGGGGCAAGGCAAGTGCCTTGAGGAACCCCACAATTAATTGTATGATTTTTAGAGAAGGCCGATCCAAACCTGACCTGGAAGGTACGTTGGAGAAAGTTTTTAAAATAAGTAAAAATATTACCAAAGAGACCAAGTTTACTAATTTTCTGTAATAGTTTACCGTGCCAAACGACGTCAAACGCTTGTTTGACGTCGAAAAAACAGGCCATGACCTTTTGGTTTTTCTTAAAGGCCTGTTTAATAGCAGAAGATAGGGCGTACAGCTGGTCAGATACTGATCTATATTTTCGAAACCCTGCTTGTGCAATAGGAATAACTTTATTTTTATCGAGAAAGTATTCGTGGTATGATGAAGCTAAATTTCTTGGTCTCTTAGGTTTATGTATTGGGATTACAATCCCATGTTGCCATACCCGGGGTAACAATCCCTCACTATAACAACGGTTAAAAAGAGTCAACATTAAATTTTTCCCAACAAGGGGAAGATTTTTTAGCATAACATAAGTTATTTCGTCCTGCCCTGGTGTAATTTTAGCTGTACTTGTCTGGGACAGGACGGCTCTTAGTTCTTCCATAGTCAGGGGGAGGTTTATCGGTAAAGAATCCCCTACATGAGGGGAAAAACAATTTCTAAACTCAAGTTTGCTTTCTTCAGTTGCTCTGTAGTTTTTAGCTGTCGGATGAAGATTCTCCGTAGAGCTAACAGAGGCAAAAGTTTCTGCTAAGAGCTCAGCTTTCTCATGTTCAGTAATATAAATAGCTCCATTATTTAATAGTGAACTTGGGGAAGGGTTGTATTTATTCTTTATTTTTTTGACAATTTTCCAGGCCTTAGCCATATCTGTAGGAGATTTAATCTCCTTACAGATTTGTTGATCTAAAAATTGGAGCTTGGCTAAGGCGATAACTTTATTACATTGGGCGTTCGCCGACTTCATTGCCACATGGTGATCCATTGTTTTATGCTTTTTCCATTATTATATTCTTTCTTTTTGACTCTAACCGCTCTATCGCACTCTTCATTCCACCAGGGATTGGCTGGTTTACCAGGAGGGGCTCCCTTACTACGCGGAATGGCTATTTCGGCAGAGTCGATTATAGTCTTTGTAAAAGTATCATTAAATGTTTCTATACTAGATGCATCGATGTTAACTGAATTCTGAATAAATTTTTCTTGAAACAATGGCCAATTTGCCTTATTGTACAAGAATTTACCTTTTGATTGAGAAAGGCTATTAATCATTGAAAATTTACAATTAAGTTCCAAGAATATCGGGAGATGGTCACTCCCCATGGTGTCATCTCCCAACATCCAGGTAGCGTCAAGAAATAAGTTAGAAGATATTAATGACAGATCGACCGCCGATGGGCGTTGATCTTTTCCATCGGGGACTCTGGTGAAGTCTCCGTTATTCAGAATACATAAGTTAGATGAAACAATATCCTCCGCCTGTTTATGTGCTATGACATGAGTGTCCAGAGATTTAGCGTACCACATCGGGTGATGGATGTTAAGGTCCCCCATAACCATCCAGCCATCACCCGGCAGGGTCAGCATCCACTCTAGACCAGTTGGGGAAACTGATTTAGGAGCGTATACGTTTATTAAGTTAATAACTTTATTAGAAGAAGTTTTAATTTGAATATAATTACTATAAATAGGATGAATTTCATGTAGGGGAACAGGTGTTTTTATAACTTGATGCTCGATCCCTACCCTAATATAGGTAGCTGTGTAAATTTTTTCGTTAGTTTTTTTTTTACCAGATTCAAAAATGGGAGGATAGTAACATCCACTGATGGTAGGTAATTTATCTCTGACTATAAATAAAGATTGTAAACACACTATATGAGGGCATTCCGCACTCGGATAGTTATTTAAAAAGTGAATATTGCTATTGATGGCCCTACAGTTCTATTGAAGGAACCTAAGACTTTCACTATTGGACATACCCATCATGGCGGTCGAGTCTTATTCAAAATAATTTCCAGAATCTGCTATCTATCATTTAGTCATTGAATTTCAGGATTCGCCATTAGGGGAACCAGGATGGTCATGATAAGCTGATTAAGCTGTAGCATGGCCATCATGATCCCCCTCACGCTACCTCCTGAGATTGCAGTAGTAAGTGAATGAGTCACTCTTTGAATGTCCCCAAGCATAAAAGACTTTAGCCCAGGGCCATCATCATTTTGTCGAGCCTCACCAAAATGGAGGGTCCTACGGATAGAAGGTGAGTCATCCACCACCAACGGAGAAGGAGGCGGTGGAAGTGGAGGGGAATAATCAGTTACTATAACTTTATCCTGCATCAATGCATCTCTATAAGTTTTGAGTTTTGTTCTGTCTAGAATTTTGATCAGAAACTGAAACAGTAGGATTTACATTCTTTTTAGATTGCGTAGAGACCTGGGTCCACGCAATGGGATCCAGGTCTTTCGGCAAGGATACCTGAGCAAGTGGAACATTCTCTTTATTTTGGGTCTTGACCTGGGCTCTCCTCACGGCTTCATTAAACGGAATATAATTTTCATTCCTAATCCGGTTAGCTTCCCGGAGAAGAATTATCTGGGGGCACTTTTGATAGGCGGCGCTATGAGCGCCGCCACAGTTAACACATTTAGGGCTAGTTGTTTCACTACAGGCAGAGCGAGCATGATTGCGGCCACCACAGCGCACACATACTGTTTGTTTAGATTTGCAAGATCGCGTCGTATGACCCAATCTGCAGCATTTAGTGCAACGCAAAACAGGAGGGGCATACGGCTCAATCTGCAAATGATGGACCCCAATTTTGACTCTTGGGGGAAGTTTAGTTAAGCCATGAAAATCTATTTTGATTGCTCTCGAGTTGGTTCCATCTTTGTTAGTGAGTCTAACAACTTCTGTAGTGTATCCCTGGTCAGCAAGAGATTTTTTAATCTGATTAAGGTCCTCAGCCAGGGGAATGCCGTGGGCCACCCCCACCACCCTAGGGGTGGGGATGGTACACTAAACATTCGCCCCGCCGAGGACACTTTTAGAAGCTAGAAGTTTTTGTGAACGCATATTTGGACAAGAGACTATCCACACGTCCCTGCCTATTGTACGAAGAGTAATTTCAGAGTGAGCGACACCGGCCCCCTCGCAGAGGTGAGGCTGATGCGTGCCATGATCACGGAGACGAGAAGCCCCCGTTCTCAAGTCACGCACCCTCACCGGGTAGGTGCACCACACCTCGGCGGTGGCGCCAGCGCCGTCCCTTCCAAAAGCAGGTACATTAAGTTTATTACGTTGTTTAAACGTTTTCTTGTTCTTAACAGTTTGAAAGGGTGTTTTAAGTAATGTGTCATCGTTCTCCATCTCATCGTCGACAACAGACTCATCCACGACGAGAGGGGGCGGACAATCCATAATAACTGGTTTGGTAGGAGAGTTTTGATGGCCAGGGGGGGGGGGGGGGGGGGATATCTGGCGCAGAGGAGAAGATTTCTCCGCTGCGGCAGACACCCCCTCCAGTCCATTTACACAAGAAGTTTGGGAAGGGGAATCTAACCTACGCTCTCCCTGGACTGTGCCGGAGGCACGTGCAATGTCCGGGGATAGGGGAGGGGAAGTGAAAACCCTAAGCTCTCCCCGTTCAGAGCCCCCTAATGGGGCCCCGTTTGGGGATACAGCAGACGGGCTAATTCCGTCTGTAGTAAGAGTGGTGCTTGCATGTGAGCGCAGTGAAGTTGAACTATCATCGGCCCTAGCTCTCTTCTCTCTTTTCTTATTTTTCTTTTTCTTTTTCTAGTGGGAGTATCCCAAATACCTTCAGACACCACCAAGGAATCAGATCCCTGGTCGGTGTCAGAGGACGACAAAGGCCCGATGAGGAAGTCCATGTAAGTGTACCTCCCTCGGGCTAGTACAATGTAAAAATCAAGTTAAGAAAAAGTCACTAAAAATCCAAGTTACTTGACCGTAGAGACTACCAATGCCACCTAAGTCAGTCCCTAAAAAAGCGGTCCTGAAAAGGACTTAGTAGTACAAAAACTCAGCTGTCTAAGTGCGTGTAGAACAGCGACGAAGACAGGACCGGCGTGGCTTGAATGAAGAAAGCAAGATGGCCGTCGGCTGTGTATGGTGAGAGCGCAGCATGGAAGCGTGGCGTGAACAAGGCACGGAGGTGGCGGCAGCAAGTCGCGCGTGTCTGAAGCGGCTGTGTGAATGGCTTTTGTTTGGAAGTACTTGAGCTGTTTATGAAAGAAATCGGATATAAAAAGACGCGTTTTGGCGTTTTCCTCATTCGCTTCCTAGCGCTCACTCCAGATATCATCCCAGCATTTTCAACAACGTTATCTTCATCTCGGTCATGGGCAAGACCTCGAGACCAGCACGACCCCTCTACCAGCCTCCTCACCGCAGAGCTGAGATTTACCTGAACTCTAAGGAAGAGTGCTGGCACTTGGAGCCTCTTCGGCCTCTGCAAGTGGAAGACGCTCAGAGTTCAAGCATTCTTCCCGAGTTTTCAGAGGAAGTCCCTCCAGCTCAGCCGATTGTGGAAGAGGACTGGGAATCAGAATTGATGGTCTTATATCCAGTCTTGACCGAGGACTGGGAGCAGGAGTTGATCCCTATTTCTCCGCCTCCTCAGATCCAGGTGGCTTACGAGGGTCTGCGCCCCTGTCAGGAGCTTATTGCTCCTCCTCAGCTTGAGGATCTCGGCCAGTGCCAGATCAGTCAGCCAAGCGAGGAGGACTATGATCTTTGGCAGCAGATCGTTGCCAGCCATGTCCCTGTGGGAGACTGGGCGGCCGAACCTTGGGACGAGGAGGAGGCGCGGAGAATGCCTAGCACTCTCTGCTAAAGTTGAAAGGCATCAGTGTCGGGTGCTTTTGAGCGCTCCCGGTCCTTTTTAGGGCCACAATTCTTTCAAAGAGTAGACGATTCATTTTCTAGCGAGATCTATGGTCAATGTAGTTTAGTTTAGTTTGCGATCTATTGTCAAAATAGTTTAGTTTTTACTATAGTTTAGTTTAGTTGAGTTAGCTCATTTAGTTAGTGCTTTTAGTTTTAATATAAAGTAATATTAATAATGTGTATGTATGTATATATATATATATATATATATATATATATATTTTTTTTTTTTTTCCAATCAATCTAACATGACCCCCAAGAACTATGTTAATTGAGCTACTATCTTGTTTTTAACTTGCTTTTTATAATGAATCTAAGTGGCCTGCCCTGTCTGTAGGCTGTAGGATTAGTAGACACGGTGTGCAACATTCACACTGTGGATCCAAAACAGTGATGCAGCAGTTCAGACCAGGATATTAAACACTTATTTAATCTCGATTCGTATTAAACTCATTTATCTATTCTAACCGAATGATAAGAGGCCGCGACTATTTATTTAATCAAAGGAACTTTTGGCCCCAAATGTTTGAATCTGGCGTGCCCCCAGGAATCAACTCAACTGAGCTATTATCTTGTTTTCTATAACGTAATTATCCTATGGTCTAAATGGCCTGTCTGTAGGCTGTGGGATCAGCAGACAGTGTGCAAAACTCACACAGCGGATCCTCAACAGTGATGCAGCACGTCTGACCAAGCTTTTTAACATTTATTTAACTTCGACCCCTAAGCTTCTTATCTTACGGCCTTCCATTTTTTTTCTTTTTTTTTTTTCTTTTGTGTGTGTGTGTGTTTGTGTGTGTGTTTTTGTGTGTGTGTGCGTGTGTGTGCGTGTGTGTGCGTGTGTGTGTGTGTGTGTGTGTGCGTGTGTGCGTGTGCGCGTGTGCGCGCGTGTGCTCGCGCGCGCGCGTGTGTGTGTGTGTGTGTGTGTGTGTGTGTGTGTGTGTGTGTGTGTGTGTGTGCGTATGTTGTTGATGTTTTTGATGCTCATTTAATAACTATTTAACTATGTCTCTTATCAGGTTTTTAATTTGTATAGCTGACTCCACTGTTGGCATAATTTATGCGCTTTGCGCATTTTATCCACTCTGCAGCGCTACTTGAGCCCCTCATGGGAACATCTCTTTCTTTCTTTTAAAGTTTAAATTTTAATCTCTCTTTTATACATAATCCCTGGACCCTCATGCCTATATAGCAGCAATTGCTTAGACTTTTAACTCACTTTTACTACATTTTAATTCAATTTAATGTGTATATACTTTCAGTTCCTCCTTTTTCCAGTTATACAGATATATATTCGGTCCTTTTCCTTCACAATCTTAACATTGATAAGAATAAAATATATGGTATTTTACCTCACAATTTTAACACTGACATAAAATAAAATATGTGGTATTTCTTTTATTCAAGGACCGTTGTTGCCGATTGCTCTGAACGGCCTCTGTGCCCTCGACTCTAGTGCACGATCTTTAAAGATAGTAGAAGACTGTGGCCCTGGTGCTGCTGGTCACCTCTACCTGATCGAGGTATGTTGACACTCAGCTAATCCCTGTTGCTACTGACCTCCCGGCCCTACTGTTGCCAGCCCAGTCGTATGGGATACCGACATACTTTACAGTGCCGCAGTCCTTGTGCTGCTGGCTTTCTCGCTGTTCTGGTCTTCATCTCCGTCCTTTCCGCCCCTCCCCCCTCGTCCCCACACTCCTCCTCAAACCCGATCGTCCCTCATACGCCTTCTGGCGTGAGCAGGGACAGTAATTTTGAATATATATATTTTCCTCATTCGCTTCCTAGCGCTCACTCCAGATATCATCCCAGCATTTTCAACAACGTTATCTTCATCTCAGTCATGGGCAAGACCTCGAGACCAGCACGACCCCTCTACCAGCCTCCTCACCGCAGAGCTGAGATTTACCTGAACTCTAAGGAAGAGTGCTGGCACTTGGAGCCTCTTCCTCTGCAAGTGGAAGACGCTCAGAGTTCAAGCATTCTTCCCGAGTTTTCAGAGGAAGTCCCTCCAGCTCAGCCGATTGTGGAAGAGGACTGGGAATCAGAATTGATGGTCTTATATCCAGTCTTGACCGAGGACTGGGAGCAGGAGTTGATCCCTATTTCTCCGCCTCCTCAGATCCAGGTGGCTTACGAGGGTCTGCGCCCCTGTCAGGAGCTTATTGCTCCTCCTCAGCTTGAGGATCTCGGCCAGTGCCAGATCAGTCAGCCAAGCGAGGAGGACTATGATCTTTGGCAGCAGATCGTTGCCAGCCATGTCCCTGTGGGAGACTGGGCGGCCGAACCTTGGGACGAGGAGGAGGCGCGGAGAATGCCTAGCACTTTCTGCTAAATTTGAAAGGCATCAGTGTCGGGTGCTTTTGAGCGCTCCCGGTCCTTTTTAGGGCCACAATTCTTTCAAAGAGTAGACGATTCATTTTCTAGCGAGATCTATGGTCAATGTAGTTTAGTTTAGTTTGCGAGCTATGGTCAAAATAGTTTAGTTTTTACTATAGTTTAGTTGAGTTAGCTCATTTAGTTAGTGCTTTTAGTTTTAATATAAAGTAATATTAATAATGTGTGTATATGTATATATGTGCATATATATGTATTTAATAATCTTTTTTCCAATCAATCTAACATGACCCACAAGAACTATGCTAATTGATCTACTATCTTGTTTTTAACTTGCTTTTTATAATGAATCTAAGTGGCCTGCCCTGTCTGTAGGCTGTAGGATCAGTAGACACGGTGTGCAACATTCACACTGTGGATCCAAAACAGTGATGCAGCAGTTCAGACCAGGATATTAAACACTTATTTAATCTCGATTCGTATTAAACTCATTTATCTATTCTAACCCCACCCGGGTCTGCCCTGGGGGACTTGGGTGGGGTTAGGTATTTTTTAGTTCCCAGGGTCACCCTGGTCAGCCCCACAGGGTGAGTTTTTCTCTCTATTCTGGGGCATGTGTTTCTGTCTACCATTTGTCCATTCACCTGTATTTGCCTTTTTAAAACTCTCCCTACTGTCTGCACTGCCTGTAGCTCGATATTGGATGTGTGTTGCTAAATGGTCTTAGCTTTATTTAGGCCCAATGTGTTAGGTTTATTTAATGTATTTGACCGGCTGGTGACATACATTCAATGTTCTGTTTAGTTTTTTTTTTTCACAAGCAGTTCAGGCACGTCCTGAGAAAGCCTTGTTGCTGTCGGGACGTTAAGCAATGTACAATCAATCAATTTATCTATTCTAACCGAATGATCAGAGGCCGCGACTATTTATTTAATCAAAGGAACTTTTGGCCCCAAATGTTTGAATCTGGCGTGCCCCCAGGAATCAACTCAACTGAGCTATTATCTTGTTTTCTATAACGTAATTATCCTATGGTCTAAATGGCCTGTCTGTAGGCTGTGGGATCAGCAGACAGTGTGCAAAACTCACACAGCGGATCCTCAGCAGTGATGCAGCAGGTCTGACCAAGCTTTTTAACATTTATTTAACTTCGACCCCTAAGCTTCTTATTTTACGGCCTTCCCTTCTTTTTTTTTTTTTCTTTTTTTTTTTTTTGTGTGTGTGTGCGTGTGCGCGTGCGCGTGCGTGTGTGCGTGCGTACGTATGTGCGTATGTTGTTGATGTTTTTGATGCTCATTTAATAACTATTTAACTATGTCTCTTATCAGGTTTTTAATTTGTATAGCTGACTCCACTGTTGGCATAATTTATGCGCTTTGCGCATTTTATCCACTCTGCAGCGCAACTTGAGCCCCTCATGGGAACATATCTTTCTTTCTTTAAAGTTTACATTTTAATCTCTCTTTTATACATAATCCCTGGACCCTCATGCCTATATAGTAGCAATTGCTTAGACTTTTAACTCACTTTTACTACATTTTAATTCAATTTAATGTGTATATACTTTCAGTTCCTCCTTTTTCCAGTTATACAGATATATATTCGGTCCTTTTACTTCAAAATCTTAACATTGATAAGAATAAAATATATGGTATTTTACCTCACAATTTTAACACTGATATAAAATAAAATATGTGGTATTTCTTTTATTCAAGGACCGTTGTTGCCGATTGCTCTGAACGGCCTCTGTGCCCTCGACTCTAGTGCACGATCTTTAAAGATAGTAGAAGACTGTGGCCCTGGTGCTGCTGGTCACCTCTACCTGATCGAGGTATGTTGACACTCAGCTAATCCCTGTTGCTACTGACCTCCCGGCCCTACTGTTGCCAGCCCAGTCGTATGGGATACCGACATACTTTACAGTGCCGCAGTCCTTGTGCTGCTGGCTTTCTCGCTGTTCTGGTCTTCATCTCCGTCCTTTCCGCCCCTCCCCCCTCGTCCCCACACTCCTCCTCAAACCCGATCGTCCCTCATACGCCTTCTGGCGTGAGCAGGGACAGTAATTTTGAATATATATATTTTCCTCATTCGCTTCCTAGCGCTCACTCCAGATATCATCCCAGCATTTTCAACAACGTTATCTTTATCTCGGTCATGGGCAAGACCTCGAGACCAGCACGACCCCTCTACCAGCCTCCTCATCGCAGAGCTGAGATTTACCTGAACTCTAAGGAAGAGTGCTGGCACTTGGAGCCTCTTCCTCTGCAAGTGGAAGACGCTCAGAAATCAAGCATTCTTCCCGAGTTTTCAGAGGAAGTCCCTCCAGCTCAGCCGATTGTGGAAGAGGACTGGGAATCAGAATTAATGGTCTTATATCCAGTCTTGACCGAGGACTGGGAGCAGGAGTTGATCCCTATTTCTCCGCCTCCTCAGATCCATTGTACATTGATTGATTGTACATTGCTTAACGTCCCGACAGCAACAAGGCTTTCTCAGGACGTGCCTGCACTGCTTGTGAAAAAAAACAAACTAAACAGAACATTGAATGTATGTCGCCAGCCGGTCAAATACATTAAATAAACCTAACACACGGGGCTTAAATAAAGCTAAGACCATTTAGCAACACACATCCAATATCAAGAGCTACAGGCAGTGCAGACAGTAGGGAGAGTTTTAAAAAGGCAAATGCAGGTGAATGGACAAAGGGGAGACAGAAACACATGCCCCAGAATAGAGAGAAAAACCCACCCTGTGGGGCTGACCAGGGTGACCCTGGGAACTAAAAAATACCTAAACCCACCCAAGTCCCCCACGGCAGACCCGGGTGGGGGTCCTCAGATCCAGGTGGCTTACGAGGGTCTGCGCCCCTGTCAGGAGCTTATTGCTCCTCCTCAGCTTGAGGATCTCGGCCAGTGCCAGATCAATCAGCCAAGCGAGGAGGACGATGATCTTTGGCAGCAGATCGTTGCCAGCCATGTCCCTGTGGGAGACTGGGCGGCCGAACCTTGGGACGAGGAGGAGGCGCGGAGAATGCCTAGCACTTTCTGCTAAAATTGAAAGGCATCAGTGTCGGGTGCTTTTGAGCGCTCCCGGTCCTTTTTAGGGCCACAATTCTTTCAAAGAGTAGACGATTCATTTTCTAGCGAGATCTATGGTCAATGTAGTTTAGTTTAGTTTGCGATCTATGGTCAAAATAGTTTAGTTTTTACTATAGTTTAGTTTAGTTTAGTTAGCTCATTTAGTTAGTGTTTTTAGTTTTAATATAAAGTAATATTAGTTGCGTTCGTTTCGGTTGTTTTGTTGTTCCTCTTGCATTCGTTTCGGTTGTTTTGTTGTTCCTCTTATTGCTACTCTGTTCGTTTGGCTCGTTCCATCATGTTTTGCTTGACTTCGCTTTTTCTTTCGATTTGCTCCGAGTTGTTTTGACTGGCGCTGCGTTCTATGCGTTGCGTTTCTTAATGCGCTTGTTTATCTGTTTGCAAATTCGCATCCAAAATGCAATCGTTGCTACATCTGCTATGTTTTCAAGCAACGCTGGCTATGAGAATCTAAGCTCCCGCGCGCACATCAGTTACGAAATGCACGCGCGCACGTGCACCTGATTACACGCTTATGACGTTACATGTGGTTCACTAGCAGTGGCTGGTTCCAAACCATCTTTTTGTATCTGCGATAAATGGGACCGACCAGAATCTATCTGCAAGAGGCCTAGATTTTCATGAGCCCCTGCATCGCCCCTGCATCGCAGGGGCTCATGAGAATCTAGCCCTCTTGAAAAATCGAATATACCCCTTGAAAAACAGACTGAACTGACGATAATTTAGTACGTCTTTAGAATGAGGTTTCGTTAAAGTATACGGTCATGAATTTAAGGTGATATATTTATGCCGTAGAATATTTGCTTGTTTTCACAGGTTGGACAGGTGCAGGTGGAACTGTCAAGATTTTTGTACATTATGTGTGCGCACGTGTCTCAGTTTCATGACCAGGCACTACCTCTTTAGCCCGTACATGCCAGTTGACGCAAACTGCGCTTCTCAGTACAATCTTCGTTACTTGAAGAAGAAAAAAAAAAGTACACGTCCCAGAAACATAGACTCAAACTGGTGTCGGCAAGAGGCATAGATCCTCATGAGCCCCCGCAACTGCGGGGGCTCATGAGGATCTATACCTCTTGCTGTTGGGGAGCGTTCAATTTTTCTCGTCACGGGTTCACCTGTGCTGTTCAGTACATACCTAGCAAATTGCTCTGAAAGTCCCAATGATAAGCAACCCAAACCCGATACGCCGTCACGGTGTAAGAATAATCCCTAGGTGTACCTGCTAGACGATACTTCAGATAAGACTAGCGAAGATGAAAGCAACGCCCCTGATTTATGTTTTAACTCCTTCGCTGTCAGTGAACGCAAATTATGTTTCTGAAATCTGTATTTATTTAACGCAAAAAAAGGAGCTTCGACCGTCCAAGGAAAACTGACAGGAAGTGGTGTGAGCTAGAGACATAGATCTTACTGTGCCGGGCCCCACATAGATCTTACTGTGCCGGGCCCCGCAACTGTGGGGGAACATGTCTCTTGCGGCTGGGTTGCCTTCATTTTTTTCTCTTCAGCGAAGGGATTAACTTATTTCGGTCCTGACAAAGCGCAGTGAGACAATGACTGTGGCAGTTTAGACTCGGGGGTAGCCTGGTCAGTAGTGATGATTAGCTTCATTCTCCTTTCATAACGCAGTCCCGACAAATAAAAAAAAAAAAGAGATCGACCGTGATAGTTCAAGGGTGGTGCCTAATCCGGCACACCACCCTTAAACTATCACCGTAAATCGATTTCGGATACACTGTCACACTTTCAGAGAACGCATAGACAAAAAAAAAAAAAAAAAAAACCATTTCCGGCGAGACGAAAGAAAAGCCTGGGTCCGTTGCCTTTGAAAGTGTTAAACAATCCGACACTGGTTGTCTCCTTCAATTCGCTGCCCTGATTCAGAGCAGCGAATCGAGTGAGACAACCAGTGTGAAACAAACCCTTTATGAGGGTTTCATCCCCCCTCTGTGGGGCATAAACAGTTTTAGATATAGCGGTCTATTTTGGTCCGCTCCCTTTGGGCGAAGAGCTCTGCGGATCAAATAATTATTTGGAACCATCTCGAGTCCGTGTTTTCAAACTTTACCCCTTCCCAAGTAAGCAAAGGCCATTGGGCCCAAGACGGCCGCAGTGGGCCCGCGCACGACCCCACGCGGGCCCACCGTGGCCATCCTGGGCCCGAGGACCTTTCTTTACTGGGTTTCACTCCCAAAACCAAATGGCAAATGCTTGCACGTGCATTTGATAGAATAGTATGTTAGGCATTTCGTATGATATTTCAGGAGATAGCTGAAGGGTAGTGCAGGATAAGCTGGGCACGTAAGAGGAGCCAAGTTAAACAGGAGCTCCTCTTCAGCTGTCATGGACTTATGATCAGTCGACCCTCACCGCTCAGCTGGCCTTTGAAATGAAAGTGCAGTAATGGTGCGCTAATGCGAAACAGGAAAATAAAGTAATAATAATAATAATAATAATAATAATAATAACAATAAAGTACCGTTGCAGAGAACAAAAGTTTATGTTATTTATAGTTACTCTGTGTAGGTACCGAAACAAATGTGTGATGGTTAACTAAAAAAAAAAGTGTCTCAGTGGAAATTGGGCTAATTTGTTCGCCAGACTGATAACGGCAAGGACTATTTTCGTCTGCTGGTAGTCCGTTCTTAACCCCTTTAATGCCAGTGACCATGACTGAAATCTCAAACCACCGAAGACTGAAAAAAGGAGGAAGAGAGTTAAATGGAAAAACGCACATATCAGTGGAACACAAGCAAACCACAGTTCGATCATCCACATGAGCCATCGAGACGGCGGGGGCTCAATAGGATCTGTACCTCTTTACGTGCGTGTTGTTTATTGTGTCCCGTCAGCGAACGGGTTAACCCATTTAACTCCAAGGCCTATTTTTGGGCCCCACCCAGGTCTGCCCTGGGGGACTTGGGTGGGGTTAACTACTTTTTAGTTCCCAGGGTCACCCTGGTCAGCCCCACAGGGTGGGTTTTCCTTTCTATTCTGGGGCATGTGTTTCTGTCTACCCTTGGTCCATTCACCTGTATTCTCCTTTTTAAACTCTCCCTACTGTCTGCGCTGCCTGTAGCTCTTGATATTGGATGTGTGTTGCTAAATGGTCTTAGCTTTATTTAGGCCCCATGTCGTAGGTTTATTTAACGTATTAGACCGGTTGGCGACATACATTCAATATTCTGTTTAGTTTTTTTTTTCACAAGCAGTGCAGGCACGTCCTAAAAAAGTCTTGTTGCTGTCGGGACGTTAAGCAATGTACAATCAATTACAATCAACCTATTTTTGGAAATTGGAGGCGTCACCTTTCGACCATGTACCAGTTGCAGGAGATGGATCGACCCCATGACATTTAAGGGTAGTGCCAGATCAGCTTGGCGCTACCAGAGAGAGAGAGAGAGAGAGAGAGAGAGAGAGAGAGAGAGAGAGAGAGAGAGAGAGAGAGAGAGAGAGAGAGAGAGATTATTTAGGATAAAAAGTTTTAGGCATAGCAATGCCTATCTTCTAAACTGACCTGCTACTCTACACATATAAAAATACATCAGACGATATAGAGCCGAAAATACATTTACTTCTGAAGTAAATATTTATGGAGGCGATCTTTCAAAACGCTAATCTTACAAATTGATTTCAGGTAACATATTCCACGCTTTAGCGTTTGAAAAAGGCAGGCTGGTTTTACAGATGTCTAATCTAATTTTGGGTAGGTGGATCGAGCTATTTCTATTTCTATTTCTCGTGTTTTTCCTATTATTGTTGGAAAATAGAGTTTTTAGATAGGGTGGGGCTTTTCCGTGCATGATCTTGTGCAGTAGAACACAGCGATTAAATTCAAACTGTTTTTTCAATGTTAGTAACTTGAGAGATTTTAATTTTTCATCAGTTGAAGTAGGACCGGGAAGAATTAATTTAATGCCCCGACGATACACGGAATTAACCTTTTTCATGTGAACTTCGCTGCATCCATCCCAGACGGTACAACTGTAGTCACAATGCGTTTTGATATGCGCATGGATTGTGAGTCCAGCTACCGGGGCCGGGACGGGATTCGAACCCACGACCCGGCGATTCCCTTCGCTCTCCTGCTCCGACGTTTAACCGCCTGAGCTATTTCGGACTCTGACATTGTTCGATATATTTATTTAGTTTCAAAATAGGGCATCATAAGGGAGTCAGGTACTTGCCTCTCACAGACACCTAGCCAACAGGTTATTATTATTATTATTTGTATTACATTAACTATTTGTGCCCGACTTACGAAATACCCACATTTGGGAGTTATCCTCATTTCAGGAGACAGATCGGAAATGATAGTTCAAGGGTGGTGGCAGAATAGCTTGGCGCCTATAGGCGCCAAGGTATTCTGCCGCCACACTTGAACTCTCATGGTCGAGCCATACCTTGCTGTGGTGTGTCGCGGGCAGAATGAGTTAAAACATGATAACATTTTCAGAACCAGCCATACAAATCTACGTAGGGTTAAGAAATATATGGGCATGAAGTGAACATTTTACATTTTCTTGTGTCGATCTTATTGTCGTTCTATCTTTGTCTTTCGATCTTCTGACGTAGAACCACAACATGGAAGTAGTTGAGAGACATTTCTATGAATAAATTGCCCACAGATACTGTTAACACTTTCGCGACGGCATGTCTCGTACGAATCAAGGAGGGCATTCAGTGCGATTTACTCGTACACTTCGAAAGCCTGCGGCTTACATTTGTAGAAAGTCGTAGGAGATGGATCGCTTGTTGCACTCACTAGCTTGGGGCTTTCAGGGTTAGAAAAAAAAAATAACGAAAAAAAAAAAAAGATAAAAGTGGCAGTGACGAAGAATGAGAGGTGAACTTTCTTTCGTGTATGAGTAACGCAAAATAACTTCTACGGTCGATCCTTCTCTCGTACAGAAAATAGGGCAATAGTAACTCTGCAAACCCCACCCCCCCCCCCTTTTCCCACTCCCCAAGAAAATAAAACCCGGCGACATAAATGTTCATGAAACGCCATATGTTACAGTTGCACCTTCTCCCGTAAGCTCAAGTAAACCTGTAGGCGCCAAGCTATTCTGTGACAAAACAAAGGGGGATGCAAGGTGAGAAACCACCTGACTGGCCGACGCTCACACTTCGGCAGGTAGACAGGACATGCGCACCTCTTTGCTGCAAGCTACGCGACCACATGAAAACGGCAGCGACTTCGCTTTTGTTTGAAACAAAAGAAAAAACTGACTTGTCGATTTTTGACGCCGACGCGTTGTATCAATAGAGATCACTCTTTCACAAGTAGACGCGACATATGTTCGACCTTGCCGCGAGCCAGTCCGGTGTGAAAAGATACAGACACCTCTTTTGTGTACAAACAAAAGAACATGATAGGTTTGCGGTCCAAAGACGGCCAACTGAATGTCTGAAAAGAGCGGTGAGAAGACGCCTAAGCCGCTAGTATCAGTCTAGGGTACAATTGTTTTCGCCCTTCTATTGTTTTCCTTCAATACCTCATCTGTTCTTTTCATCTGTAAAAGGCATAGATTCTCACGTACTATTGAGGCAGGAGCTGCTGATAATCTAGTGCTTTTGCCTTAATAACAGGGGCAACTGAGACTCTATTCCTCTTACACTGACGCAAAGACTGTTCCCCGCCACTGAGCCTCAGTGTCTTAAGCCTGAGTACGACAACACTAGTCCTGAGGCAAAGGAAGGCGGGGCTGGGGCGGGGCTGGGGCGGAGCCTTTGAATTCCCTTGCACTCACTGGCTGCTCTGGTCACATGAAGGGGCATGGCTTCGGGTTTACGTAAATGTAAATAGGCAAACTGTTGTAAACAAAAGTTTCTAAAACGTATAAAAAAAAGGGCGATCGAAATTGCTCGTTCTCCGAACTTAAGCTGGAATGCGCACATAAACTACCTCATCAAAAAAGCCCAGAGTGCTCTGAACCTAATAAGAATAATAAGGAAGCAGTCGTGGGGTCAAGACACAAAGACCCTCCTCCATCTCTGCCAAGCCCTGGTCCGCTCCAGGCTCTCCTATGGTCAGGAGTGCTACTTCGCTGCCCCACAATCGCTTCTCTCAAAGCTTACCTCCATCGATTCCCAGGCGGTCAAATTAGCGCTTGGTGTCCCGGTTCACTGCGAAACACGTGCAGCCTATGCAGAGGCTGGGATCTTGCCCTTGGCTCACCACAGGAAGCTGCAAGTGTCCAAATTTGTCAGCAGAACCTTTACCGTCCCAAACTCAGCCACCCATTTCCTTGTAAAAGACAAGAAATGGGACAAATTCAAAGTTAGCAGGAAAAACCACACGCTTGAATCCATAACGAGCTACACCAGTGACATTGCTGATTCCCCAGATACAGTCTTTGGGGAAGTCGCTCCAAAACCAGTCCCTCTACAGCCACCTTGGCTTCTTGAGGCCGCCAAAGTCAGCATTGAGGACCATAGCACCAGCAAGACCTCCAACCCCCACTTGCTTGCGGCTCGGGTCCGGGAGTCGTTAAATAAATACCAACATCATCTCCAAATCTATACTGATGGTTCCGTGCTGGAGGATGGACGGGCCGGGGCCGGCTTCTCCATACCCTCCCTCAATACAAGCAAAAGCTTCTATCTTGGACTAGGCTTCTGCGTCTTTTCGGCTGAAATGACCGCTATCATCTCCGCACTTCAGTTTCTTATTTTTTATCCCCGCACTCCGCTCAGAGTTGTGGTCTGTGTGGACTCGCAAGCTGTCCTTAAGGCCATTCGCTCCTCTCGGTCTCGATCCCGACCCGACCTCCTGCAGGAAATCCTCTCACTCTCAAACGCCATCATAAGACAAGGAACTCAGTTGGATTTCCACTGGGTCCCAAGTCACGTAGGGATTAGAGGCAACGAACTGGCGGATAGCGCTGCCAGAGTCGGTGCTCTCAACGTTCCCCCAACTCAGCAACTTCGCATCCTCCTCTCTACCTCTGAACTAAACTCCAAATACTGCAATCTCATCCAAAACTGCTGGAAAAGGGAGAAGCGAGAACTGTGTGCCGTGAAAGAAAAGCGATGCTTCGCAGATCCTTCCCCCTTTATCCCTAAACTCCCTAGATCTCAAACGGAGATCATCCATAGGCTCAGAACGAGATCCTGGAAGCTGAAATTCACCCAGACCCTATGTCACTGCGGGGAGACAGCCGGCCTAGAGCACTCTCTGCTACTATGCCGCATGCCTCCTCCACAGCTCTCCAGAGTTAGACAATCATGTCAGGCTCGCGACATCAGAAACCTCTTCCAACTCCTATCTGATCATTCTCTGGCCGTGGAGCTGGCGAAAGCCATCCACTCCTCAACACTATCGACTTACATATAAACAACAGAGATGGGTACGTCCCATCTAAGATGGCAAACAACGACGCCCTATGCTAAAATTCTGTTATAACTGTGCGTAGTCTTTGTTGGCCGCATATGCACCAACCCACACTCCTTGCAGACACAATGATTGTAACAGCGAAATCATAAAAACACCACATACCATTTTTTTTTTTTGATAAATTATATTATATTATAATTATGAACTATGTTTTATCCTATAATCATAATAATCTACCTGTCTCCAATCACCTCGTTGTGGCGAGAGACGTTAAAAATCAAGAAACAACAACAACAACAATTGCTCGTTCACTTCATTCGATAACGCTTAAAAGAAACCATTCGGTGAGGTCTCATCAGGAAGAAGGTGATTACTTTCTACTACGCTCCTCTGTCGCTACACAAGGTCAGTATCTGTTTTTGTTGCTGGTGTTTGTTGTTGACTTTATTTTCCACTTGCATCTTTGGCTATTTTAAAAAAAAAAATTGTTTTTGGGCTATCGGTAGCGTGTTTGGTGGAAGTGATGCCAAACATGCACTGACATCCAAAAGGTTAGACTTGCTTTCACTTTTACTACATCAACGTTATTCAGTTTAACAGGACTACAGAAAAAAATGTATGTGAAGAAGCATAAGTTTCTCTAGCGAGTAGCCGCACTTTTGCTGTGCCACATTCCACACCGTGGTGCATCATTAGCAGAATACAACGAGAAACACTGACGCAAGTCACATTTAAAAAGACTAGCGCAATTTTAAATTGTCAACCAAATCTTTGGCCTTTTAGTTTTACTCGATATACATTCCCGAAATCTCCCGCCGTATTATTCTTCTCCCGTATGTTATACTGAAGAGCAAAAGAAATGGGAATCCCAAAATGTCGCATTTTTTTGCTCTTCAGTATATGTTTAGTATCTCTTTATTTTCGTTTCAATTTTATTTGTTCAGTATAGGCCCTACATGCCGTACTCAATCCCCCTTTAACATTTTCGTGTCATGAGTATTTGGCCTACTGCACGATTTATTAGCGCGACACTGAATTTTAGGCTAGTGGCTAAAGTTCAGTTATATTTTTTAATGTTCAAATGAGTCCGGATGATGTTATTTTCGTTAATCAAAATAAGCCAAAATCAAACGCGTCAAAATCAAAATGCAGAATACAGGTCGTTTCGGCGACGAGCCGTTTCGGCGATGCATACGGCGTGTGGTCGTTTCGGCGTTGGTCGTTTCGGCGGCAGTTCAATTGGGCGATAGTTCGTTCTAGACCTGCTTTGGAACTTTTAAGTTTTGGGGTCTTGACTCGGGATTAAGTTCTTGATTAGGTACGAATCTGCGGACTCTACGACTCTGCGGAAGCTCGTAAAAACTGCTACTTCCTGTTTGCGGTAGTAGTCGGAACATGTGGGGGGGGGGGGGGGGTTTAGAAGGGGGGGGGGAGAGGGTCGGTGGAGGAGGGGTTAGGGTTGAGTGACCGTTGACAAGTCAATGCTTATTGCATAGTTAGTTATTATTTATTTTATATGTTTGTGTGAGTGATTTTTTTAAATAAATAAAATGTACAGTTTAGCTCTTTTCTGATTCGGTTTGTTTTATACAAGTGTATATAGAACTGTTCACCTCAACAATAGCTGACCCAGAACATGAATTCAAGTTTCATTGTGGACTAAAAATTTAAATAAAAACTAAAAAAGGGAAACTAAAAAGCCGTAAACGTACCTTAGCATTCAATTCGTCGATGAATAAATGGCGACGGCTTTAGTCAATGGACTTGCCTCCCTTTATCACTTCCGGCGTCACGAGGTGAATGTATATTAATCTTTTAAATAAATATTATCTGTTAAAACGTCCACAAGAGGTGAAATGAAGTAGAAAAAAATGCCATGATCTAAATGAGGGCCGATAATTTAATTTGGGCGTTTCGGCGGCTGGCCCTTTCGGCGGTGGACCTATGTTTCGGCGGTGTCGCCGAAAAAATTACCGCCGAAACGACCTGATGTGGAGGAGGAGTCTACTGGGTCCGCTGTGTCTTTGAGCCTGCGCTGTAAATCTGTCTGAAAGGCAGCTTTCACATCGTCACGCTGAAGGCTGGCAACATCAAGCTTTTTCTTTTTTTTTTCCCTGTAGTGACCCAATGTGAACTACGTCATTATTTGTTAGGTACTAACTACTATGCACTTTTTCCCATACCCAAAGACTGTAAAAAAAAATACTTACACTGATTAAATCAGCATCGTATTGCTATTTTAGTAAATACTAATAAGCCATTAAAAGTGAAACGCTGTCCATTTTTCCTATTAATCCGCAAATAGTTTGTATCCAAACGGCTTAGATTCTGAAAGTTTACCTCAGTGGCTTGAAGTTAGCTTGATCTGCTCACTTCCGCATTTCCCCCCTCGCGTACGCTCATTCTTCAAACCCTCTTTATTTTCACGTAGTTGGTCAAGGATGAGTTCGAACAGTTCTCCTCGCAATCCCTCTACCAACACATCGCCGATGCGCTGGGGATCACCTGCTTTGGCAACGACTAGTTTTCCACCATACAGAATGCCCGCTGGTGTTTGCACTCCACCTCGTCACCCGCAGCCGCAGGGCCAGAGTTTTCCCCACAGAATGACCGGATCTCGCAGCTTTGGTGGGCCAGCCAGGTCTCCTCAGTATGTTCCAAATAGGCAGATGCAGCCTTCATTCCTGACACCCCAGCCGCGTGGTCATCGTGGCCCGTCTTTACATCGCCCACCCTGGACAGAACAGGGGGAAAGGAAATTCAAAAGACGACGCTTTAACGATCCAAATCAGGTTAGAAATTTAGAGCCTTTACATAAACACCTCCACTCCACATCAGACGCCAGAAACAATACAGGCTTCAGTATGATGTACCCGTTTTATTTATTTACTTTATTTTCAACAGCTTTAGTTTTACATTGCAGTTTTTATTTAATGGCTTACTTTTTCACAGCAAAGAGACCCTGTATTGATAGAGAAGCAAAGGGCTGTTTTATCATGTTACAGCGGGAAAAAAGATGTATGTGTATTTGACCCATTGAACTGATCTGAATGACTAATGAGTACATAAATTAATAATATATGAGCCAGTGACAGAAGGTGGAAACAGATGGGTTGCCAATTTTCCAGTGCAAAGTAAAATATAAATGAAAGTCAAACATGTTGTGTTTTATATATCCTATTTCAAGAAAACTGCATGTTTATATACATACGTCAGTTGCACGATTTTAAGTTGGTAAAAAGTAAATAAAAACAAAAAAAAAGAATTCACATATTTGCTGCAGGCAGGCAAAGCCCTTTGTGAGATGCAACAAGCTTGATATTGTGCACATGGATATTTTTCAACATTTCATAAAAAGTCCTTTCCTATTCTTATGCAACACTTCTATGGAGTGTTTAGCGTCTATTTTACACGAATTTTGTGTGAAAACACATTTTGGAGTTTTTATTTCATCCCGAAAAAACGGTTAGTCGAGCGTGATGGGCCATGTCCAGAACACCGTGCGCACTCTGACTTAACGCCTAGTTGTTCCAACTTTTTAATGAACCTCATCTGCATACATATTTCCGCATAAAACATCTTACTGTTCTAGTCCTCGGGGTTCGTGTACGATTATTTTTTACTTTTTGTGGTAAGCTTTTGTTTTCATGTCTGTTCATCACGTTCGACTATTTGCCAATTTCTATTTATGCGGAGTTCGTTTTGTGCCTGCAATTTTGTTCGGAGATTAACCGCAGTGCTTTCATTCATTGGAAATGGCGCCACAACGTAGCGAAGGTAAGCGAAATTGTTTCATGTCCCATAACTTTCCCTTATCACGTACGACCGTACGTTGCCATTGTGTACATTTGTGTACATGTTTTATTGTGTTTAGTACCTATAAGCGCGCACATTTTATATAATTTTACGGTGTAAGTGAACGATGAGTGTGTGGTCGAAACTACTCGACGATACTCTCTGAGGTTTGTTCGAAAGCGACTTGTTTTTGAGATGACGACGACTTTTTCAGTAGAAAATTGTCATGTCCCAAATCACGGTCGACTATTTCTTGTCATGTCCGACACCACGTTCGACTGATACAGTCTTTTTTGCAAAATTTTAATGAGGAGTCTCTGATCGGGTTAAACTACCTGTTAATTTTCAAACGTGGGTTTCATATACGTCTTTGTTTATGACCTAAGGTGATAATGGCGGATGAATCGTCTGCTTTTCAGTCGACCGTGATAGACATCTTGCGGACATGAAGTGGCTTCATGTCCTTCATCACGCTCGATGACGCTTTGTTTATGCCAAAACGGCAATAGTTCATGTCTGATTTATAATATCTTGTTTTAGTTACTGAGTTTAATCATGAAAATTAACCCCCCAAAAATTGCCAAAAGTTGTGTTCTAACCACCCAAAAATCCTTTTCAGGTCTTCGTCAACTTGATCCTCCAGAATAAGAAATCAAGGCCACTAAAGTTAAAACGAATGCTGACAGATGCCAGGAAAATCGCATGTCAATTAGGCGTGACCCCTCCTGTGATGAAGCTGAGAGGCAGAAGAATAAAGAAGTAGTTCTCGAAACGGTGCCCTCGGACAGAGGAAGAAATCTGCGCAAACGTGAACAGGACAGGCTACGCGCACAGAGATAAGGTATGTGTTGGTTCTGGTTAACATGCGCGTAACACATTCCCATATATAATTTTATTATTTATACTATTGTGACATTGTTTAGGAGACCTACTCTGGTTGTGATTCGTAAACATGTACATTTCTACCATTTTTATTGATCATCCCTTTTCTGTGCGTGATGGGTTCCCAGTATTTAACCTCTTCAGTTCATTTCCATCAAACATTTTTTTCAGAGAGAGAAAGAAGGTGATAACCCAGCCCCTGGCCAGATCTACACAAAAGCCCAAGACCAGGCATGCAGTGGAGCTGCAGCGTAAAAACTGGCGCAGAGCGAAACAGGAGCAATGCAGTGAATCATCGACCCAGAAGTGGTGGCGTCACCGGGAGAAATGTTCAAAGTATTACTTTGAAAAGAAAAGTAAATGTGCATTTCTCATAGTTAATTTTCTAATATTTTGAATTGAATCTAATCTCAGAATTTGTTTTCTTTGCAGAACTGTTCATGTGAGAGGCAGATTCTTTATTCAGATTAAGTTTTTTAAAAATAAAATGGTACTTTGCATGTGAAACCTCCCATTCCCCATTGTTATGCCAACAATCCAGCATACCTATACCAAATGTGTCTGTTATTTTGACTTTTTGGGTGGTCACTATCGTGACTATCGTATACTTTTATCACTATCAGACACTGTCTTATTAACTGTACCCCAGGTACATTTTCCATTTTAAACTGTGCAAGACTTCAAATCTCGCTTTCTATGAGAATGTCACCATACAGCTGGCGGTTTTTAGTAATCCGTGCTCAGTTCTCATGGGAAGCAATACTTGGAACACTTTAACATGGACAATGTACCCGAGGTACATTTTCCAAAAAACCCCAAAAAAACATACTTCAGTGACCATTTAGTAATCTTCGTGATTGTATTAATAAACTATTATCATATTTTATTCTTTTCCTAGAATGCACTCAAGACTCATCTCCAGCCAGAAACAAGCCCTCCGCAATCTGAGACGACCCCTCCAGATATTATCCTCCTCACTTTTGTGAACATTTTTTGTCATACAGAGACTGGCTTTTGTTGTCGAAAGCTGAAAAACCCCATCATAGGTGCATGTATAAAACAAGCAATGCGCTAATTATTTTTCAGGTATCACTTACGGGGTGATGTGCTAAGAAACAGTGCTGAGAAGTGAAAATTGTGGGGTTTATTTTGTCAGCAACTGCGTTTAATTACCTCTTTCTTTATGGTGTCCATTAATTTACAGTGTACACTGTATGAGTGTCTTTTTGGAGTGAAATTAGTTTATGTGGCAACATTTCTTCAGTTATAGGGTGGTATGCTTACAAAGCGTGGTTTGAAATGAGTTCTTGTGATTGCATATTTACGTGAGTAGACTAAGTGTGTTGAATAATACTCTACATGTACGCTAAGATTTCATCATGTTTTATGCACAAATGATGTATGAAACCATAATCCTGTCTTCATTTATGAGATTTTATGTTGAGAAACACTAGTTGGAAAAGAAAATATAGTTTCAAGCGGTTGCGAGTAGAAAGATGCTTTGGTGGTCTTTTTTCATGTCCTCACATATTTCATCACATACGACATATGCTTTTTGCATAAAACCAGTATATATGCCAATAATACCATAACCAGTATATATGCCAATAATACCATAAATATGGACTGTAAAGCTAAGAAATAAGCCTTTGAACTTGATTTTATTTTAAAACAAGTGCTTTTGAGGTAAGAAAGAGTTTAAATGTTGTTGTTTCTCATGTCCTCATATTTCATCACGTTCAACATACACATTCTGTAAAAAAAAAACACTGTCACCACTGATACCAACAAAATTTTATGTACAGTTTGGCTGATGAACATTGTTTTGAAATAAAAAGTTGTGTTTCTTCATTAACTGTGTATTTGTTCTTTCTTTATTGTATTTGTTTGTACCCAGTATATGTCGTATGTGACACAGGACATGAAACTTTACTAAATTTTCTGTGTTTAATTTTATAACATTCTTGAAGACTTACACTTTTCTGATGTATTTTAACATGTTTATATAAAACAACATTTAAAAGTTGCTAATGATTATGTAAATTGAGAAGGATTTTAAAAGAAGTCTTCTCATGTGTCACGTTCAACTACTTCCACTTGACCACCATTTTTGACATGCCTACGGAACACCTGACACTCAACTATTCTTTTGTATGGTTTTAGATAGTGCAAACACTATAGTTTCAAGGGAGCATAACCAAATATACCAATAATAAATCTTAATTTTGCACAATGCATGCCCTCTGTGAGGCCCACCTTCTGTCACTGGCTCATATATGTAAAGTTTTTTAAAAATTTCAGTTGTTTGGTTGGTTAGTTCAGGGTTTAATGTCCACAGCACCGGAGTGCTAATGGGCGGTTTATGGGGGACAGGAACATCTATTGCCTATGGAGCATGACCTGAACACCAAATCAAATTAATTTTGCTCTGGCAGTACAATGATAATCCAGGACAATAGCATGGTTTATTTATCAAGCGTGCCCTGCGCCTGTGGCGCATAATTTTCCAAAATCCCCCAAGCTCCTGCTTATCCATATTTATGTGGCTGATGAGAAGGTGCCCACATACACACCCCTCCGCCCTCCCCCCCCCCCTCCCCTCCCCCAACTTTTCGATATTTCAGCAGTTGGTGACAAGGTGTTCACGCACTGCCCCCCCCACCCCCCACCCCTTGCAATCGGTCTTGGTGGAAAGGTGCTCTCACACGTTTAGCCCAACCCATAATTTAAGAAATGACCCATTGGATTTGTACTCTGCGGGCCAATGACCCATGTGCGTAAATTTTCAAAAGGAACCCTGCAATAGTCAGAATAGCATGCCACCTGCAGGCATCAAGCTATTCTGACACCAACTTGTTTGAACTTTCATGGTTGTTTTTATTAGCTAAATTTCCATGGAAATGGTATTGTTGGTAGTCTTCAGAGGATAGATAAGAATCGGGGAATAGTTCCTGAGCAGCACAAGAACGTTCATTAGATTACACAACTTTGAGCCAAAACTAGATGTGGCAAGCCATGAAATGTGGGCAAGTCGGCTAGCTGTTACATTTAGTCGTTGCTGTTTTGATGTGAATCACACACAAGAGGCATCAACATTTAAGCTAACTTGACAAAAAACTGTCAATGACTGCTTCCTGCTCATTACAATATAACCATTTTTTTTATTTTATGGAAATAATACTGAAAAAAATGATCTCACAACATTCATGAAAACTGCACATGGCAATGAAACCAGTCAGAGTGGCTTTGAAAAATGGTCTGCCATGTCGTTTCAATAGCTTCTCTGCTAATACTTTGCGATTTTAGGATGATAATTTGTTTCTGTAAAGTTTCCTGCTTGTACTGCCGATCGTTCATACCAACGCGTCGTCTTGCCCACAGCCTACTGCTCTTTCCTGCCTCTCATGCTAATGAGTGCTCTAGTTTGGGGGAACCTGTGACCTTGGTATTTTGACCTTGTGCTTAGTGTGTTGAGCTGTGATGATCTTTTGTGACATTTTCTTTTTATCTTTTTTTTTTTTTTTTTTTTTTTTGTTGATGTCTAATAATATACTGTTTTCTTTGTTTTGTTGTTTGTTTGTTGTTTTCAGTATTATTTTCATATCCAGGATGTTTTGATTGTATGAGGTTTTCTTCACATCTTCCATTTTCAGATGGCAAACCCAGACAACAACCCAGAGTGTAACCCTGGAGGAAGCAATGACATCGGGATCGCACAGTACTACAACCCCACCATGGTTCAGGATCCCTGGCAGAGGACCCCACCACAACCACTAAACTATTGGCGCAATCAGACATAGATCCCTGTGTGTGTGTGTGTGTTTGCGCATGCATGTGTATGTGTGTGTGTGTGTGTGTGTTTAACTTGAAGACAGTCATTTGCTTTAACCAGGATGACTGAGAATGTAAATGGGGCTGGTCTCTAGGAAGAGAATCATAGATTTGCATGAGTGACTGCTGCCGCAGGGTCGCATAGTTTGTCTATAATAATAAACTCTTGGTGATGAACAGCTCTGAGGAACTGAAAAGTAAACATGAACGTTTAACCTATTTTATTTATTTAACCCGAACACCCTACAGCAGGTGATGCATCGACCATGATAATTCAAGGGGTAAGGCCAAATTAGCTTGGCACCATCAGGCGCCAAGCTAATCTGACACTACCCTTGAATTATCAAGGTCGATCCATCTCCTGCAACTGATACATAGTTGTTATATATTGGGAATTTGGGAAATGCGGCCATAGGGTTAAATGGGTTGAGGATGCCTTTAATTTTATGAGGTGATCACTGTTTTATGGATGATGTGTTTTGGGTGTGAACTGAAGTTTCATTGCAGCTGTTTTGCCCAAAAACTTGCACTATAACATTATTTGGTGTGTATGTTAGTCTGTGAATGTGATAGTTTACCCTATGTTCCAGACCCTACAGTTTTATCATCACAGACATGCACACATTTGTATAAGCACAGAAAGTGAGCACAGACAGAGGCTGAACACTGGCTTTACTGTCCCTCTTGTAACCATTTCCTTGGATTCTAACCCTGTGGGTGTCAGTAGCGATTTTGGTTGAGTTGATTCCTGCATGAATCTTCTCGACCAAAATCACCACCAACACCTAAAGGGTTAACTTGCCAAACAAACTCGCGTCGCATGAAAAATGTGGTATTCATACATTTTCTTTTTTAGATTGTGCCATTTAAAGGCCTTTAAAAGTTAAGAAAAAGTTAATTTTTGTCAAACACAGACTTCCATGAAATTTTATTGTAATGGCCAGTAGTCAAGCAACATTCTTGCAAGTACATGTACACCTGTAGGTGTAATGCAATGAATTTTTTATTGCAGTATTGGAAAAATTCTGAGCTGCATGTGCTGTTTACATTATTGATATCAGTCGTGTAACACATTCTCCATGCTGTTGCTTTGTGTCCTCTTACAGCACACATCTATAAGAATTTAGAAAGACTTTCATGGCTTTATTAGCCATTATTGTCTTTCTCATTTCTTTACACTGTTTTAGAAACGGTTAGAATTTACCAGTATAAGTTTTGCAAAAGAAATGAGGAGTTTACCAGTATAACTTTTGTAAAAGAAATGGGGTCTTATGCGTGAACACTTTTAAGTTTAATTTTAACACAAGTATTAAAATTGTTCATTGTTTTTGGCATAAACTCTAAGAAGTTTAGTAAGAGAGCGTATGTGTGTCACTTTGTGTGTGCGCGTGCATGTGTAATTGAGCAATTGACTTAAAGGATGAAGAATGTTGCCTGTTCACTGGAAGAACTCTCAGCTTTAAAGTGCCAAGACGATACATGTGCATTGATTATATATTCATTCAATGCCAGTGATGTCAATTGTCATGCGAGTGAAATATATACACTGTACAGTCAAATCAGCTCTAAGGTGCTTCCCAGTAAGCAAAGTTCCTCATGGCCACTACGGCTACAGTGGGCCCGCACATGGCTGTGCGCGGGCCCACTGCAGCCGTTGTGGGCCCGAAGACGTCTTGCTGCTGGGGTTACATATACAAGGCAGGCACCAATCTAACACGTTCATGTTTCTGGTATCATTAGAGCTGCTTGGAAAATGTCAGTATATATGACATTGTACCAGTATGGTATACCGGTGAGACTGCCGTATACCAGTACACTTCACTGTTATTGTTAGCAATGAAAAAAGTCACGCACATCTATTAAATCAGCTTTTTTTTTATGTGAAAAGACTTTATGCATGTATGTGCTTACAGTGTCTATCCTTGAACAGTGAAAAGATTTAAGCAGTTAACCCCTTCATTGCTGAGAAAAATTGAACGCCACCCAATTGCAAGTAGTATAGATCTTCATGAGCCCCTGCAGTTGTGAAGGCATACAAGGATCTATTCTCTAGGCAAAGAGATCTAGATCCTCATGAGCCCCCACAACTGCGGGGACCCATGAGGATCTGTACCTCTTGCCTATAGAATTTGAATCCATGGCCCTTGTCAGTGGCTTTTAGTCATTAAATGAACAAAGATTTCAGAAACAAAAAATGAATCTAGTGGCAGGGAAGGGGTTAATCTGTCGATAGCCGTCATACGTGTGCGCAAGAGAGAGAGATGATGACGATGATAACTCACTCGGCCTGACGCACGTGTTTTCCAAATTTTAGAGGTGTCATCTAACGACTATGCACCTGTTGCAGGAGATGGATCGACCATGATAATTCAAGGGTAGTGCCAGATTATCTTGGCGCCGACAGGCGCCAAGCTAATCTGGCACTACCCTTGAATTATCATGGTCGCCCCATCTGTTGCTGTAGTGCGTCAGGGCTGAATGGGATAATGAAAGTTTATTTACCAACATCTAACTGATGGTCTAATGACAGGTGACCTGTCACAAGGGTGGTCGCTGAAAAACAGGTTCTGCTTGTACATACATGGGTGCATCATTCAAGATCTATGCCGAATTAGAATGACGAGAGCAATAAATTGTGGGTGCTGGCTGTGGTGTTGGACATCTCAGTGGAGCTCAAAACCCACACGGGCTGCCTCCCTATCGGAGGAAGCAAATCGAGGGACACACTAACCAGTGTGGTCACAACACATTCAAGCACTACCGTTATAAGGCAAAACGCCATTATGGTCATTTTTGGGAAACGCGAGATTTTCATTGTTATGCAATGAAAATCACGCTTTTCTCAAAATGGACATTCTGGCTCTCTCCCTATATTGACGGCAGAGCACACATCGCTGTATGCATAATGCACTATATCGTAACCCCAGACCAGAGGACGCGGGAGTGGGAGGTTGGCCGCTGAAAGCAATTCAATATTATGCAAAAAATGAATGGTGCGAGCACGCCACTGACTCGGCATTGCTGAAATCTTCGCAGTTCACTGTCAAGAAGTTATATCCCTTTCACCAGAACCATCTGAAGAAAGTAGGTGGACCATGACAGCTCAAGGATTGTCACTGATTTGTGTGCCATATCCAGGTATCAACCCAGTAAGCAAAAAAAAAAAAAAAAAAAAAAAAAAAAAAAAAACAGGCCGCAGTGGGCCCTTTGGTTGCTTGAAAGCTCATCAGGCACAGCCTGATGAACATGACTCGCACATGTATGTACTGAAGAACGTTGTAAACTTTCCTGCACAGCCCACGTCGGCCCGAGGACCTTTGCTTGCTTGGAAGCTAATTAGGCACAGCCCTTGAGGTAACATTGCTAAACCAGTCCTCATGATTTCTACATGGTACTATTGAAGAAGAACGCGGTAAACTGACTTTGCCCCAGTTTTTGGCAGTGGGCGTAAAAGGGGTATTGAATCTTCTTCACCAGTTTGGCATCCCGCCGCCCTCCTTTGAGGTGACGGATCGTGATCACTTTTTTTTTCTCGGCAGTGAAGAGGGGTTAATGGGTTTAGGGCCAAGACCTGTTGGCCTTGCGCAGCTGCAACCGGGATGGACGACAACGAATCTAACTGCAAGAGGCATAGATCCTCATGAGCCCCCGCGACTGCGGGGGCTCATGAGGATCGATGCCTCTTGTGGAGACCAAGGATTTGTATCCATGTTTAATAGACGGGTTTGACTTTTGGTCGCTGAATGAACCACGATTTCAGGAACAAGAAAAATAATGTGCGTACAGTGGCAGGGAAGGGGTTAACCCCCTTGACTGCTAATGACGATACCGCCCACCAGAAAGACGCGTACAGCGGTCGCGCTGGTCAGTAGAGAGATTCGGCAAACACGCGATTTCGGTGGCTGGCGCAGAGCTTTCGCTACATGCGCGGTTTGAAAACGAGGTAAGGTGACGTCATTCGCACCCACGGCCACCGAAAGCGAAGTACGAGAAATCGGTTCAGCGTCTGCGTTTCGTTGCTGCGTTTTCGGTACCGACAGTGAAGTCCCTTGGCTCCTTCCGGCGGACTTTTGGATCTTTCGCGAAGACTGAGGTGAGGAGTAGATCTAGGCTACCTTCTTTTCTTTTGCAAAATAGCATCGAGTTACACATTTTTAGACAACTATCGGGACAAATTTGTTGTAAGCTTGATCGCAGTAAGTGATCGGGCGAGCTACAGGTCGAGCAATGCCATTTTACTCATCCTAAAAGTGACTTTTGTATACAGTGCTGGATTGTGATAAATCAAATGACAGTCGATTTCATAAAATGATTTATACACTGCCCTCAGTGAGGAGAAATTGATTAGATAGACTCCTGATTGTAGCTGGTCCGTTTCCAACACCGTAAGACGTGAACTAGTAGCCGTTCATTCACGAATGGTAGCTCTCACATTTCCCGTTAGGTCAGTAGACATCTACCATTACTGTAACTTTTGTAGATCTAATTTGGCCTAAAAACGTGATCATTGTTTGGCTCAACAATTAACCAGTGCCTTCATTGTGCTACTTGTCGACAGACATGTGTTCAACACCGACCTCCACGCCGACAGCGACCTCAACGTGGAAAATGACCTCAACATCCAAATTTTACACGCCGCAAGAAGACCACGCCCTGATGGACCAGGTGGTGGTCTATAACCCCTTCAAAAAGACCCGCTCATGGGAGGTCCTGAGGCAGCAGTTATCAAGACACCCTACCCTCCATAGGAGGACAGCGAAGAGTCTGCGTGACTGGACACACCTGCTCATGGGGGAGCGGAAATCTCATGTACAGGAGCAGGAGAGAGCGTAAGTTTTGTGTAATTTGCTGTAAAGTAAAAATAATTAAGTTTCAAATCCTTATAAATTACAAAGAAACATTCATGTGCAAGTGTCAGTTCAGGAAAAATGTTCATTACTGATTCACTGTACAAATTAAGTTTGTGATTCCAGAATTGAAGGAAGAATGAGAAGCCCGAAGGCAATACATTTCTTAAAGGGACATCCCTCACAAGATATTTTGATTGATTGAATTTGACATTTTGAATTGATGTGGACACCGTTTTTTGGTGTAAGAAGGGGTATGTCCACACATCCCCTTTCTTGGTCCTGTTACCAGGTTAACTGTTCATACCATAACTTTTTTTTCAGTTCTGGCATCGAAGAGCCACCCCGTACAGACTATGAGGTGGCAGTGGACGAGGCCCTCCTCCTCAAGAAGGAGGAAGAGGAGGCAGCCAGTGCATGCAAGAGACCAGCTGCCAGCGCCACCACTACAGCAGACCAGAAAATTGTGGGTGCTGCAGACAAAGGCCGAGCAAAAGCTGCTGGTGAGTCACCAGTGAAAGCAAAATGCTGTTTACCTTTTTTCCATTTAGAACTGGGAACCAAAAAAGAGCGGGCAAAGCACTGATGCTGGCAAATTGTTATATTTACTAATCTTAAAATTTAACAGTTACCAAACATCAGTGCAGGAAAACATCACTTGTGCTGTTCTACTTGTATTATACTCAGTAATTTTCTTATGTTCACACAGTTGAAATCTTGAATACAAATTTTCTGACTAAACTTTAACAAAAAACAAAACAAACAAAGCCTTAAAAGAGGTTTTGTCAAAATGGTCCAAAACAATGTAACTTTCAGGCTTGCATTATTATGCTGGTAAATAGAATGTGATATTTCAGTATTTTGTATAGGAACTTGCTCAGATATTTCCTTTAAGTGCTCCAATTGTCTTTTCCAGTTACCGGTGCAGGCGCACCACCAGCGGCTAAGGCACCAAGACAGGCCAGTGGGGCGAGGTCCATTGACCTCGTTGAAGTCCTGAAGGTCAAGATAGAAACAGAGAAGGAGGCTCGCCTGGAGGCTGAAAAAAAGAAAGAAGAGCGGAAGGCAGCTGATCGCGCCGATGCTGCTGAGGAGAGGCAGTTACGGAGGGAGGAGCTGGATTTGAGAAAGAGAGAGCTGGCTTTGAAAGAGAAGCAGAAGGCGGAGGCCAGCAGAGAGCGCCAGCTCTTGATCAATTTTTTAATAGACAAGAAGTAGTAGTAACGCCGCTCCTGAGCAGCATCTGCGTGGCCAGCTGCCTTCTGAGGTCGCCATGACAACAGAATAGGAGCCATTCTCTTTTGTAGAACTGTTCAAGTGAAAAGTATGACATGACTCGAGCTGTTGTGGCAATACTGTCGGAACAGTACAATTAAAGGATTATAATTGCGATTTCTTTTGATGTATTTAAAAAAAAAATAATAGATGTCACTTACCACTGTCCAAAAAGTCCAAACGTACAGCAATCTGACAAATCTAAGTGTATGTTTTTATTTTTTTGGTTTCATTTTTGGGATTAATAATCCATAAAAGTAAATCCACCCAAAATCTATCCAAAACTGTCCAATCCAATGGCGGATACCCTGCAGTGAGCTTTTCAAAGCAGTCACACCTTAAATTGAACTGTTTAATGTTGATTTTCAGGGTTTTGTATGTCATTAATTACTTTTAACAATACGATTGATTGCAGTACTTTTGCACTTTTTGGGCTCAGGGTGGGGAGTACTTTCGTTAAACATTTTAGGTGAAAATTGCAGCATAACTCTTTAATAAACACTCTCAATGATACATCATTCTGAACACTCACACTGTCACAACCCGTGACCACGCATGCATATGAACAACCAGAGGAATTCTGTCACACACAGTCACTGCTGAAAAAGCATACAATCTCCTGAATTCACACATGAATCAGAGTAAAAGACTTGAATTTCATAGTATATATTGTAGTCAACATTTATAAGGAAACAACGCTCAGAAATGTACATGTTCACAGAGGTTGCGCCCGGGTCTTCATGTCATGTCCTCCCGCTCGCTTTAACCCATTTGTGCCCAGCGTCACCATGTGGCCCATGCCAAGGCATGGGCCACATGGGGACGCTGGGCACAAATGGGTTAATGTTATTTCAACAGGTATATTATGAGAAAGAGCAGTTCATACATGATTCAATTTAATCTATTACTGCACGTCCATACCCTCAATCAGAACACTCATAGCCTGATATGTTACACTTACACTCAGTTACTTTTTTTTTTTTGTTGTTACAATACAGCATTTAATACAAATCAATCAGAAACAAAAATTGTTACCAAAACTTTGTGTTTTCATACACTAACACTCGTTTACACTTGATGTTGTGTGACAGCTTGACGGCTGAGACTTTGCCAGTCTGATAGGTTTGTACAGACGATGAACAGACTTGTGAGAGGATTTTTATATCTCGCCAGAAACTTCAGATTTGATGTGTACTTGTCAGTGCTCAAAAACTCTTTTACAGGGATATTCATACTGTTGTAGTACAGTCACAAGAAAAAAGTTAAAAAGCCACAATCTACAATTACAATCGTCTGATGAACAACTGGAACTGAACAAGGATCAGTAGAGGTATTCCTCAAGACTGGGTGGGTCAAGGCCAAAGTACTGAGATGTCTGATTGCCATGTATGCAAGCATGACAATTTGTCAGCAGTGCTCCTATTCTGTACAGTTTCCCCACAGGAGACAGGAACAACTTCAGATTATCTTCAAAGTTGAGGAATGCCCACAACTTAATTACTTTGCCAAACTGCCACTCGACAGCTTGACGGACTGTACTCATCGCCGTGTTGTGCTGCTGTTCAACAGCAGTCAGTTGTCCACGGAATGGGCGCTGGAGATGGGCTCTTAAAGGGTATGCTGGATCGCCATATACATATAACGGTCTTCCGTCAGGGGCATGAAGGTTTGCCTCAACAAAAGTAAGAAACCCGCTGGCATGGAGCAGTGCTGCATCATGCCTCCTCCCTGGCATTGGTCCATACAAATGTGCAATCAGACCATTTGGGGTTACAAGGGACTGAAATTTCAAAGCATGTGTTCGCTTGTGACCGTTGTATACCTCCCTTTGGTGCATTCCTGGTTTGCACATTTTCCTTACTGTTCCGTCAATAAACCCCCAACACAAGTCAAGTGGTGCACCTTTGGCATGCACAGCTGCACAGTACTCTAACAGCTTGGGAATGGTAAGCCAAGGCTGATTTAAATCAGTCAGTCGAGTATTAAAAATGCTATCGATGTGGTCCACTCCCAGGTTGAACAACATACAGCACTCCACTCTTGGTCTTTTGAAGAATTCCTCAAGGTCTAGGTAGCGGCATGGATAGGACAAACGCTTCAAGCCCACACACAGAACTTCCAGTCCTGCAGCAAAAACAGATTATTCAGTATTTTCCTCAACTTAAATCAAAATGGACATATGATTCAACCCCTCCTGAACTGCCCATTGTGGAATTCACGGTGGGCGTTTCAAGAGAGAAAAATGTTAATCCTGTTCAAGGTGGTGGTGGTTAAGGTGCACACTTCAACAGTTCATAGCCATAGATGTTCACCTTACATGTTTTTAGTGAATTCGATCAAGATCATACACAGTTGTGGCTGTAACTTGCTTAACCCTTTGAGTGTCGGTCGCGGCTGTGGGCCATGCTGAAAGCATGGCCCACAGCCGCGACCGACACTCAAAGTGCTAATTACCGATGGAGTTCTGTTGCCTCTGTGAGCAATTCTAATAAGAGAGGCTGCTATTACTGCTTGGCCCATGCCATGGAAGTGTCTTGCATTCCAACTTTTGCACGGTTGATTAGAGGCTGGTGTTGGATACTAAGTCTGCAAAGCATTTGGGGCTCATTTGGTAATGTTAAGGACCTTACTAGTCTGGACAACCCCCCCCCCTCCCCCCCCCAACTGTCGTTCTCATTGTATTAAGTAAAACATTTATTCTTGATGTTTATTAATTGAAGTATATTAACCCTTTGAGTGTCGGTCGCGGCTGTGGGCCATGCTGAAAGATACTGTACTAACTGTACAGATACAAAAAAATCTGTTCTGACAATGAACAGCGTTTTAACTTACTCAATTGTACAGAGAGCAATTCCACTGTACAAATAATTCCAATTTACCTGAAGCACTTGTACGATGGACCGTCATTCTGGCTGGAAACCTCAGCAAGTCACACAGCCGGATAATGTCATTTGGTTCAAACCTGAATCAACATGAAGATTCCACATGTAATTCCCTTGCACACAAATGTATAAATGTACAAACTTGTACCATGGGACTGATTACTGCTGGCATTGACCAAATCCCAAGTGATCACTTTACATGTAGACGTTTTCACTTCACTGAAGACACATTAAATCTAACAACATGCATTTGCTCTGATAAATTGTACATTATTTAACACAGCCAAACAAATTCACAAAAAGGAAAATATAATAATTACCTGAAGTGGTCAATGCATTGTTCGGCTGTGTACTTGTCAAGTCTGAAGCTTCTGGTGAGATCAGCCCTCCGACAAATCTGTTCATCTCTGCGGAGACTTTCTATAAGGATAGCCAGGTCCCAGCAGTCAATGCTGTCATCCAAGATCAAGTCTAAAAGAGTGTCATCTGATATCTGTTCCATTTTTCTGAAAGAAAGTTTGAAACATGATGTTATAGGCCTAATCATATATGTGCTGTGCACTTTCAATTGCTACATTAGGCCATTTGCAAGAACCAACAACCTTGCATAGATTTGCTTCTACATTCGATTTTGCTTGCATAGATTTGCTTCTACGTTCAATTTTGAAGTAACGGATGGCTTGTAGGTGCAAGTTCACAGCATGAATTAAAATCAATTCGAACTAGAAAATTAGCTAAATTGGAAAATTAGCAAAGCAGCATGTTAAACCTTGCAGAACTTCACAAAACCAGATGAGTACATCTCAGGTGACAGCTCGTAATCTACTTCCTTTTACAGATTCTCCCACCTCATTTCATCGCGCTACGAGGATCAAATTCGTCCTTCTTGCTCAAAACAATGAATTTGGAACCATTAGGGATGAATGTCAATATGCAAGGATACTGCTGGAAACTACAACTATGAAGTAAAAACAGGTGAAAACACTCACCGAAGTTGCCTGGAATTTTTCGCTAAAATCGCCTTTTCACCGACGAAACTACCGCCTTTCGTTCGCTGGCGCTGACCCTGAGAGATCAACGCTAGGTCACCGACATGCGCACTCATGGACGTGCTAAAAATAAAGGGAATTCCCACCACCATCCCACCGCCAGCCACCGAAACGTGGCGTGCCGAATCTCTCCATTGTTTCGCGCGTATGCCAGTATAATCATGAATACATGATAAGTAGTACAGGTACATGGCTCGACCAAGACACGATAAGTCAGTCGTAATGACCTATTTGGTTTTGCCTCCGAGTAGCAGCTAATCAGACACCACTAAGTGCTCTTCTAGAGACAAACGTCTCACATTTTAATTTTGTCTATTCAGTCTTGTTCAGTTTGCACAAATGAGGGGAGGGGGGGGGGGGGGGGGCTGTCGTGATGCCGGCGTGAGTGGCATTTTTTTTCCGGTTCACGTCATTCGTGATTGCAACTTTTCAGTTCTCGTAATCCGTGAAAAACAAAGTTCGTCGTGAAACGTGAAAGCCAAAATAAGATCTTTGTAATCCGCGAACACGTCCGGTTATTTCGTGAAACATGAAAAGTCAGTCACCACATAGAAATCCCCCTGCACCCGTTGTCTGATTTTCTGGGCAGTTGGAAATCTGTGTGCGTCCTCCAGCAACATCCAGTTCAGGGGACCAGCTACTCTACTCATCCATCTCCCTCGGTCGTTAATACCATTTTTTTGTGATTCGTTAAACGCAAAATAAAATTGTGGCGAATATGTGATGGTACACCCCCCCCCACACACACACACACACACACACTCCCCCCTCCTACCCCTTCCCCTCCCCCCCCCCACCCCCCACATGACCCTTCGTACAACTAATAGTTGTGTTGGATATTTCGCATTTTGGTCTACCGATTATCAAATATCGCCCGCAGGCGGTTCTTCGAGGGTACTGTGTGATTAGTTTGGCGCCTTAAAAAGGCGCCAAGCGGCTAATCACGCAGTACCCTTGAGCTGTGACGGTCCGATAAACGTCCCTTGACTTGTGCCGCTGGCGGAGTAAAGAAACGAGCCATTACGCAGACGACAGCAGGTGTTTGAAAAGGCGTCTAATGCAAACCTCCCTCTTGTTGAATCGGCTCCGGCCAACAAGTGTTTGATTGTTGTTGTTTTTCTACGTCATGCCGATCAGGGTCAGGGTCAAGGTTTGATGTGTGTGTGCACGTGACGCTCGGGGTTTGTTTCCAGTGGGGACACAGTCGGCGAAGATGTAATGATTGTCCTGCCACAACTTATGCCGTCCGCAAGAGGCGTAGCTTTTCATGGACCCCTGCAGCCGCAAGGGTCCATGAAAATCTACACCTGTTGTTGGGAATTGCAAGAACATTTACGTCCTCTTTTGGGGGATTATTCCAGACATGACTGAACAACGTAAACTGATTAGTTTGTTTTTTTCTGTCAAACTTAAAGGCGGCTTAATTCATTTTACGAATACACGACATTGGTGACCATGGGCATCACTTTGTTACAGGTATGTTTCTACCCAATGCGCAAAAAACCCCACCCGGGTCTGCCCTGGGGGACTTGGGTGGGGTTAGGTATTCTTTAGTTCCCAGGGTCACCCTGGTCAGCCCCACAGGGTGGGTTTTTCTCTCTATTCTGGGGCATGTGTTTCTGTCTACCCTTTGTCCATTCACCTGTATTTGCCTTTTTAAAACTCTCCCTACTGTCTGCACTGCCTGTAGCTCTTGATATTGGATGTGTGTTGCTAGATGGTCTTAGCTTTATTTAGGCCCAATGTGTTAGGTTTATTTAACGTATTTGACCGGTTGGCGACATACATTCAATGTTCTGTTTAGTTGGTTTTTTTTTTACAAGCAGTGCAGGCACGTCCTGAGAAAGCCTTGTTGCTGTCGGGACGTTAAGCAATGTACAATCAACCAATGCGCAAAAAGACGTCGGCCCGATGGCCTTTTGCGCATTGGGTATGTTTTTTTTAAAAATATATATTTTGAGGTTGGAAAGTGTGGTGTGAGTCGGCACGCTGGGCCCTTCCCCCCCTCCCCCCAAAAAAACAACAACAAACAAACAAACCAAAAAAAAACCCCCCCCAAAAAAAAAACTTCAAATGAATTAAAAATAAAAAAAAAAATACCACGCTATTGATACAGTATGATATGGTAACATTTAATTGAGTCGCCTAACCTTGCAAGAAGTTTGAACACCGTCAAAGAATCCCGTTACTCGGCAAACAGCCTAGCTGCCTGGCGTTGTAAAGTCAATGGCATCAGGGATGTAGAAAGTAAACTTACTCTGCGTGTAGCGGAACGACATCGCTTGTCCTACTTGCTTGTCATTATGTCCCGCTAGCAAACATGCTGAATTTGTTTTTGTTTTCAACGACTGTTGAAACACAAATCTTGTGCAGTATCTTTCAAACAGTATTTCAATCATCTTCGTTAGTGTGCGGTGATTAGTCGTGATAATGCGCGCGATAAGTGTTTTTTGTGTTCATCCGTGTTTCCAGTCAATCGACGCGCCCTCTACCGCAGGCACGGGATCACCGTTGCGTCATTGCTCCCCTCGTAAGAGATAGATAAACACGGGTACCAGTGTTTATCACTACCCGTGACGTGTTAACTCATTCAGTCCCGACACACCACAGCAAGATATGGATTAACCTTGATCAGTAGTTCAAGGCGCCGCGCCAAGCTATTCTGCCACCACGGCCCTTGAACCATCATGGTCGATCTGTCTCCTGAATCATTTGTAATGCAGTCCTCAGAGGACAACTCCTCTCTCTCTCTCTTTCGCTCTCTCGCTCTCGCTCTGACAGGTCGCCAACAATTTAGAAATTTATTCAGGTCCAAATATATTCCTGCTTCCTACAGTCCTATGCATACATGAATCTGTTATATCTCTTTCTGGGGCTGCCCTCCCGCCCCACCTTCCCAAATCAATCAATCAATCAATCTATCTATCTATCAAATCATGTAATCGCTCCCAATCGTCAAAATTTCTGTTGTCCCATGAGGACTTGCTATATTACAGATCTTTCAGAAAAAGACCGACCGTGATAGTTCAAGGTTCGCAGAATAGCTTGGTTCCTAGATGCGCAAGTCGATCACAGTCTATATCAGTGTGCTGCCATCACGTGTCTATGCCGCAGTGAATACACTGAATATCGGCCACTTTTTTTTCACGCGGCACGGGTACGCGCTTTGCCGGGTCAGTGCCCATTCGTCAGGGTTTGCATGCAAGTTGCTTGCACACAGCCTGCTTCCAGTCAAATCCCGTAATCCCGGCGTAGTGCGGTCAGTTGTAACTCCGACCCGTTAAGGGCCAGTACAAGATCATGGATTAACCCTTTTGGCTGTCGGTAGCCGATTTCCCTTAGGAATCATCGCGACGAAAACCGCTACCGACAGCCAAAAGGTTAAAAGATTTTGTGATGAAGCAAAATTGTGCTTCCCAGTGGACTCAAGTTGTGTTGCTGAAATCTTTGCTAATTCAACGCCAAAATCCCCGGCCGCCGGAAGAACGTGGATGCAAAGTGGTTTCAGCAAGAGGCATAGATCCTCATGACCCCCGCAACTTGCAGTTGGGTTTCAGTTGTTCATTTTTTTCTCGGCAGTGACTAAGGGGGGTGGGGGGGGGGGGGGGTGGAGCGCTTAATTAGAAGAAGAGCGTATTAGTCGTAGGCCTACATAATAAAAGAAATTCATCATTTCAATGTACTCGTGGTCTTCGGCACTAAACGTTCGGTTGTTTGGTGACAGTTTTAAGTTCGGGATGTACATAGTTTAGACTCCGACCTAAAACTGGACTTTACTTGAAATAGTTTGGTATTTTAAAAATTAACTACTCATTCAACTCCGACACACCACGGCAAGACATGAATAGAGCGTGATAGTTCAAGGGTTGTGCCAGAATAGCTTGGCGCCCAATCTATTCTGGCACAACCCTTGAACTATGAGGCTCGATCTGTTTCCGTAAGTGTAATGCAGTCTTCAGGGGGCAACTTCAAAATTTGCGGATTTAGGTCCTGGAGCAGAATGTGTTAAGACAGGTCACTGTTTCGTGAAGCCCTGATAATCACCCCCCTTCACCTCAACCATTCACTTCGTCACACCCCCTTGCCGCGTATTAGTTTCCCCCTCCAACCCTCACCTCTCCCCCACTACCCTACCCCTACTCACCCCCCACCCCTCACCTCCCTCGAGATCGAAGCCTAGAGACTTACCTGGAACTGAGCACCAAGAACGAGAGGTGCAACAAAAGCTACAATCCTATTAGGTATCGATCACTGATCAAATACCCCTCCCTTCCTTACATTTTTTTGGGCGCTCCAGACGACTTTGCGCCATAACTCAGCCCATATAAGCCGACGTGGAGTGGACTCCGGTTGTGGCAAGTATAGGCGTAGCAGTGCAAAGTTCATAGGCAAGAGGCATAGATCCTCATGAGCCCCTGCATATGCTGGGGGCTCATGAGGATCTCTGTCTCTTGATTATCTTTACACCCCCCCCCCCCCTCTACTGACATGTATTATTTATCTAAGCGAGTAGGTCGATGGTTCTAGGCAAAGTTAGAGGGCTGGCTTAACTGGGCGAGACAAACCCGAACCATGTCTCGGCGAGACACCCGAGACAGTCAATGGAGATACCCGTGCCACCCGTTTATTAGGTTCGGCACGTCTGATCTTGTCTCGGAGAGTTCGCCGAACCTATTAAAGGGTGGGTCGGGTATCTCGCATTGACTGTCTCGGGCGTCTCGCCGAGACGAGGTTCGGGTTTGTCTCGCCCAGTTAAGCCAGCTGAGGCGTATGTGACAAGTACGCGAAAACACTCATGAGAATCTGTATTTGTAAGGGATCATGAGGATCTGTGCCTCTTGCTTACTCCGCTTTCTTTAAATGATTTTCATCTGTGTTCCTTTCACAGCAAGTAAATCAAGCAAGCCTACTACATTACGTATTTTGTAATCGTGTAGGCATGAAAAGTGCATTATCCTGCAAATTCAACATACGAGCACCAAATTTCGGACACAGCGGCTAGCCGTCAATACCCTATTAATAAAACCAGTAGGACTGATGTCATCGAGATTTTGCTTTGGAACCGTTAAATAAAAATCATTTGTGACGTCATCTCTTAAATGACCATTTTACCACCATTACCTTTTAACCGCAGCTAAATGGTGTCATTTGAAAGTTATGAACATTTAGTTTTCGCTTTTGATTAGTTTGATTATAGTGGAATATGACTGCGACTGCTGACATGAATACCAATGACGCATGGCCGTCATTTTCAAGATGGCGCTCACACACCCTATGTTTTTTTTTTATGTTTGGTTTTTTTTTTTTACAATATAGGGTACCAATCGGCTGAGGTTAACACAAGCGATAAAATAAAGATATATTTGGATAGTCAGATAATTGCTCTTTTCCAAGCCGGTAGGATGTCAGTAGGAAAAATATACACGTTTTGCATGAAAATTAAATATTTCTTGGCCACGTTTTCGTCAGTCTCCTTTTTTTTAGAAATTATTCAATATACCATATTTGAGAGCATAGTGAAGGAAAGTGTATGAATGTTGCGACACAAAGTTTTGAGGAATGAAACTAGACCGAAGTATTCCAACGGATGTGTCAAGCCTTGTCCTTCCTCAACGTTTCTGTGACTTTTTCTCAGATAAGATTAAGCACATCCGCTCTGAACTAGACTCGTGTTCGTGTGATCCCCCTACTTTTGGTGTGTATAATGGCCCTTCACTGTCTCGTTTCGCGCCCAGGAGATCCACGAACTTATTATGAAGTCACCAACAAAGAGCTGTGTGCTTGATCCCTCGCCCACGTCCCTCATAAAACAGTGCATCGATGATCTCCTCTCACTGATTACCACCATAGTTAATGCCTCTCTCTCTCTACAGGTGTTGTGCCTACTCAGTTTACTGTTGTGACACCACTCTTGAAAAAGCCTGGACTGGACCCAAACGACTTGAAGAATTTTAGACCTGTTTCTAACCTTCCATTTATTTCAAAGATTTTGGAGAAGGTTGTCTTGAAACAGCTACAAAGCCATTTGTCTGGAAACGGTCTGTTAGAAATGCATCAGTCGGCATACAGAAAGGATCACAGCACGGAGACTGCTGTGCTGAGCGTGCTGGATGGTCTGCTAGTGAAGGCAGACAAGAGACTTGTCTCTCTCATTGCTCTGATGGACCTCAGTGCAGCATTCGACACGCTCGATCATTCTGTTTTGCTGAAGAGGTTAGAGGTGACCTTTGGCATCCGTGGTACTGCCCTGGCCTGGTTCACTTCATACGTTAAGGATCGTTCTCAGGCTGTTATTGTTAATGGCCAGCTATCTGCTTCTAGTCTTTTGTTGTGTGGAGTCCCTCAGGGCTCCGTATTAGGGCCTGTTTTGTTCACTCTATATTCACAACCTCTGTCTGATGTAATTGCCGCCCATGAGTGTGATTGTCACAAGTATGCTGACGATACTGAATTGTCAAGAAGTAGCGCGCCTAGCCATTTCAACTCCGCTAAGATGAGCGTACAGTGTTGTATAGATGAGGTCCTGTCCTGGATGACAAGCAACAAACTTAAGCTTAACACCGACAAAACCGAAGTCATGCCTGTTGGCTCTCAGCCGGTCTCGCCTTAGTCTGATTAACGGCGAGTTCGCAAACATTGGTGGCTGCAGCGTTCCCTTCCAGAACTGTGTCAAATACCTGGGTGTGAAGATTGATTCGACGCTCTCCATGCATGATCATATCAGTAGCGTCTGCCGAGCTGGTTTCCTTGAGCTGCGCAGAATTTCTTCCCTCAGACCGTATCTCACAGAAAGTGCGGCGTCAAGACTTGTAAATGCATTTATTACATCCAGGTTCGATTATTGCAATTCTGTACTGGCAGGTTTACCGGCAGATCAGATTTCACGCCTGCAGATGATTCAAAACAATGCGGCGCGTCTCATCTTGAGGAAACGAAAGAGAGACCACGTTACGCCTCTACTGAAGCAGCTGTACTGGTTGCCCGTAAAATTCCGCTGCCAGTACAAAATTGCAATATTCGCCTATCGGCATTTTGACGGATCTCTCCCGCCGTACCTTTCTGCCAAGCTGTCTGTTTATCAGCCATCATGCACCCTCCGTTCCTCTAGTGTAAAACTTTTAAAAATCCCAAAGATTAACATGAAAACTGTCGGGGAGCGTTCTTTTACCTTTTTAGCCCCAAGTGTGTGGAACTCACTGCCAACTGAAATGCGGAATCTGCCCACATTGTCACAGTTCAAACTCTTAAAGACTTTTCTTTTCTGTCGGGCATTTAACACTTAGCTCATCTTTAGCTAACTGTTGACTGCCTTTTATTCTGATCCTAGGGGAAGTGAATGTATAGTGTTGTGAAGAGATGGGGTGGTTTAAAGTAGTATATAATCGTGCGTGTGTCTGAGAGAGAGGGTGTGCTGTTGTGCATGCGCAGTGAGTCCAGTGTTTTCCTGGAGAACAGCGCTATACAAGAACTATGTATTATTATTATTATTATTATTATTGATATAATAACGCGCTTTTTATTGGACATCGGACAAACACGGCCGCCATTTTCAAAATAGCCGCCGATCAACTCATCTGTAGCCTCAGGAAATAGGTTGTTGTGCACAGTGTGCAAACAAAATGACTTTGAGCCAGTTATTTTTAAGGAGAACAACGTGAATATAAACTAGGCGACACCTGTTCACTTTTGCGAGTGCCACTGTGGTGTAACAAGGTGTTAATGACAATCTAGATTCATCTAGGCACCAACAAGACGCTTTGAGAGAAATAAGAAATACCATTGCAACACAAAACACAAAAGACTTGTTTCATTGGCCACTGATTTATTATGTGTCACTGTATTATCAAGATAGCAGCTGTCTTATAAATATAAGAACCCAAACACTTCCCATTTCTCGACCGTTACGTCTGACTTAAACTGCAGTCTGCTCACAGTCGGCTAATATAACACGTAACATTCATTTCAGTTGGAACACTACAGGATTGACAATTACAGGCACATATACACATTTGGTCATAGTTTGTCCTATTACATAACTAGGAACTGCCATACGATTACCTAATGTAGATCAAGGTCACTGCTGTCTCAGGTTTTTTTTTTTTTTTTTTTTTTTAATTTTATTTTCGTAAATCCTTCTTCAGAAATGCCCGACAGGACTTCAGATCAAACCAGAAACAGTATTGTCAACTAACATTTTACTCTATTACAAGATGAAATATTATTAATATTATATGATGCATCCTCTGATGTCACGGTCATAGCTGCCATTTTTCCTCGAACTTTTGTCATGTATGTCATGTCTCTCAAATTACTGAATAACTCGCTACAAATAGTTGATGATTTATTATGTATTTGTACAGAAATATACGAAACGAATAACGCAATAAAGGTCAAGGTCACAATGCCTTAAAAAAAGAAAAAAGAAGTGCACATGCGAATTTGAACCACAAAACCAATTTAATCTAAGTTTAAGATGATGATAGTGATGCTCATATCAGATTGTTTGATGTTAGAATCAAGTTGTCATCCTCAAGGTCAAGGTCATGGCTACCATATTCGTTTGGCACTTACTGCAGGCTCCTGCTCTCAAACGACTTGACCGATATCATTCAAATTAAAGGCGATGATACTCCAAATAAAGCCAAAGCGTCATGAATAAAAAATCCGGTCTTTAAGCTCAAGGTCAAGGTCACAACTATCAGATTTTTGCTAGAACCTCTGCGCTGTCACTGTATCTCGAAAAAAACCTGATCCGACTATTTCCAATGTTTCATCACATGACACAGAATAAAGTACTGCATACAAAAAACAAAAACAAAAAAATATCTGCGTCAATTTATATTGTTTCGTTGATATTTTTGTGCTGAAAATATCTTAAGAGATTTATATATAATATTTACTAGCATCCCCTCTCGGGGGGAGGACTGGATACCCTCTCTTTCTAGATCAAGTGAACGATGCAGTCACAAAAAGGGCAGCTGATGTCCTGATGACACAATGCAAGCTTACCAGCCTCGAATTCCATGGCATTAGCACAGCAGACCATTCTCAGAATTCAAAATAAAAATTACGTCCCTTGGAACTAATCTGATTGAGTGCATTTTTGGCGAGGCCATTGTTTAAAAGTAAAGAATAATTACACCACAAAATTGCCTAGGTGTTGCCTTTTCAAAATTAGTCTGTCTTCTTCCACTTCCACACCACAAAAGCTTTAGGGATGCAATCCGCGCTGTACTAGTGGTGCTACCAGTAAATTCTGGAGGCGGCTTCTGGTACATGCGTTGTGTTTGCAATGTGTCAAGAGTCCGAAATAGCTCAGGCGGTTAAACGTCGGAGCAGGAGAGCGAAGGGAATCGCCGGGTCGTGGGTTCGAATCCCGTCCCGGCCCCGGTAGCTGGACTCACAATCCAGGGGAAAAACGGATTTGTTCAATAGCATGTCCGTTGAAAGGTCCTGGTAAATCAAAGTGGCACAGTTGGAGTGCGCCTGAGTTGATCAGTGTTCAGGTCGTACTCCATTGGCAATAGATTTCCCTGTCCCCCATAACCCGCCCGTCAGGGCCATCCATGATCACCTCGGTGCTGTGGACGTTAAACCCGAACTCAGTAACCAGTGTCAGGTTACGCAGAAGTCCGAAATAGCTACGGCGGTTAAGCGTCGGAGCAAGAGAGCGAAGGGAATCGCCGGGTTGTGGGTTCGAATACCCGTTCCGGCCCCGTTAGCTGGACTCGCAATCCAGTGAAAAAAAGACGGGCTAGTTCCATAGCATATCTGTGGAAATGTCCTGGTAAATCAAAGTGGCACACAGTTAAAGTGCGCCTGAATTGATCAGAGTTCAGGTCGTACTCCATAGGCAATAGATTTTCCTGCCCCCCATAACCCGCCCGTCAGGGCCGTCCATTATCACTTCGGTGCCGTGGACGTTAAAGCCCGATTTAAAACAAAAAAAAAAGTGTCGGTTATGCCGTATGCCTACCTGACTAGCCCTCCCTTGGGGCGAAACCGGTCGTTGGCGGCAAAAACTTAAATCTACTCAGCAGTTCCAATATCTGTTTGGGAATATTTACTAGCATCCCCTCTCGGGGGCAGGACTGGATATTCTCCAGCGGATTGCGGGGCGCCTGGGGGTAGTCCCTAATGGCTTTATGCAGTAGATGTTCAGTGGAAGGCTCAAAATGATAGGTCTGTCATTCCTCTCCCACTACCCTCTCTTTCTAGATTTAGTGAGCGATGCAGTCACAAAGAGGGCAGCTGATGTCCTGATGACACAATGCAAACTTACCACCCTCGAATTCCATGGCATTAGCACAGCAGAGCATTCTCAGAATTCAAATGAAAAATTACGTCCCTTGGAACTAATCTGATTGAGTGCATTTTTGGCCTTTGTTTAAAAGTATGTATATGTATATATATATATATATATATATATATATATATATATCTTTTTTTAAGCCGTTGTGACCGTAACCTTTTTTTTTTCTTTTTTTTTTTAAAGCCGTTATGACCTTGACCTTCATTACATTATTCGTTTCGTATATAACTGTACAAATACATAATATCATCATCAACTATTTGTAGCGAATTATTCAGTAAGAGTTTTCTTTCACAAGTGATAATACCAGTAACTTTTTTTTCTTTCCCGCCTTAAATTTCTAGTTTTATTTCATTTTATTATTTTCAGTACTTTCATTTTAAAATAATTGTATTATTATTATTGTCTTCAATTAATTACCTTCTTTTTAAAACCGTTTTTACCCCTGTGCACTCTGCGGTGATATGAGCTGATGTATGTTTTGTTTTTTTACATAAATTTTATTTATTAATGTACTGTTTTTAAACACATTAGATTTTAGTTGAATTGATTGTGTGTATACTTTTTGTGTGCATATTTTATATACGTTTTGTGTGTATCTAAGTCACTGAGCCTGCCGGACCTCTTTAATTGCCCCTAGCGGGATAAATAAAGTTTATTGAATTGAATTGAATTGAATTGAACTGAATTGAATTGAATTGAATCCAACCCCATACTTTAACTGTCAACCCTTCACTATCCTCTACTTGTTGTATCGTGTCTGAACCGGTCGAAAAATCCAAAGTCCGTAGGCTAGAGCAAATACGTCTGAACAGCGTAAGCCTAAGTAGACTGACTGGCGGACTATGGGTACTCTGTTCTGGATGGGGACTATCGGGAGATAACTCTCGGCCCCCTCGGGGTTCCCCGAGTGCCTCCCGGGTTGTGTGGTAACACAACGAGCTCTTAGGCTAGAATTGCGTAGGTAGTAGACACCTCCCATAAGGTCATGTCATCGGTAATGTTTTTGAAGAAACAAAGGCAAAAGAGGGAAACAATATCACAACTTTAAAATGCTACAATAAAATATATAATAAACACTAGCTCTCTCTACTACAATATAAACACACGCGTGAGCACACACACACACATACATGCGCGCACACACACACAGAGATAGGTATATATATGTATGAAAAGCTACTGCATACTGAACAAGAGATAAAGCACTATAATTATGTGCACATGATGTCAAGAAACTAACCTTGTTTGGATTTGACTTGTCTGTTCAGGTTCCAGATGACCACGGCTCCATTAGTTGCCGCTGAAGCCAGAATATCCTCTGAAAACACAAATGCAAAGGCATAAGAGTACTGAAAGTGTAAACCAAGGCTCTCTAGCCTCCACTCTGCTTACAGCTTATCGGATTACAATAATGACAATTTCTTATAGGTCTCAACCAGAGCTTTTCTCAGAGAAATTATTCTGCTTCTGACCAACTTTGCACGTAACATAGAAATTTTTAACATTTTATAACATATTCAACCCCTTCATGGCAGTGATCACAAATTGTGTGCCTTAAACCTCTACACGGTGACCAACATGCGTGTGAAAAACACAGATATAAATGTGACCAACTAACTGTGGGGGCTCATGAGGGTTTAAGTCTCTGCTCTGTGTAGTGTTCACCTTGCCCTGGCAATTAAGGGGTTAAAGTGCATCTTATTATCAGCATCATCACTGGCATCTTATGAATGCATGGGTTAAAGACAATTATCACATACCATCATTGTGATTCCATGCAACATCTGCAGACGAGTAACTGAGGTTGATGTTTTTCTGTTTTCCCACCCGGAGGTTGGTAGACTCCACAAACTGGTCATCCTCAATTGTCATGATTTTGAACACTGGAAGGCAGAGAAAACAACATAGTATTAAAAAAAAGAAATTAGTATTTTGAAATAGTCTTTACATAATGATATTCTTGCATGGGACGGTGCGTGGCGCAGCGGTAAAAGCGCCTGGTACCAATGCAAGAAGTGCGAGGTTCGATACCCGTTTCTGGCGTCGGACTTTTCTCCTCTACTAAGTGTCACCATTAATTCAGGCGGACCGTCGGGGGTTCTTTCTCTGGGTACTCCAGCTCTTTCCTCCCCCACGAATTTGATATTAATTTCAGTCCACTTAATCAAACTTTCAAAAATATTTAAAAAAATTAAATTTAAACTTCCCAACAAAATTCAGTAGCTCACTTGAGCTTGCCCGCAACACGTGAATGTTCTGTGTTTATGTACAGTGTGTAAGGGAATGTGCGTGTTTCACATGAGCCTGCTTGTTGAGTTCAGTTCGCGGCTATGTCCTGCGCATTGAGTTATATTATAAATATGAGAAATCCACCATATAAATACTATGTATCATTATTATGACAAAAATTAAGGGGTTGGAGAGATTGATTGATTGATTGTACATTGCTTTACGTCCCAACAGCAACAAGGCTTTCTCAGGACATGCCTGCACTGCTTGTGAAAAAAAACTAAACAGAACATTGAATGTATGTCACCAGCCGGTCCAATACGTTAAATAAACCTAAGACACGGGGCCTAAATAAAGCTAAGACCATTTAGCAACACATCCAATATCAAGAGCTACAGGCAGTGCAGACAGTAGGGAGTTTTAAAAAGGAAAATACAGGTGAATGGACAAAGGGTAGACAGAAACACATGCCCCAGAATAGATAGGAAAACCCACCCTGTGGGGCTGACCAGGGTGACCCTGGGAACTAAAAAGTATTTAACCCCACCCAAGTGGGTTGGAGAGGATGGTAAAATGTATGCTAGTGCCCTCAAACTGAGAATCAGCTGTGTAAGTATTATACTATTACTTAGTATTAGTCGGCAAGAAGTGTACCTCTGTAGAAACATGGGAGAATGCAAATCTGTGAGCCTCTGTAATAACTAACCTGTCTCTTGCATATGAAAGGATGAAGTTAACACTGCCAGACTGTGTAATGGACTTACCTTGCCGACCCACAACCACAACACGAGTCATGTCCTTGTTGACATCCATGGCATTAATCGACCCCTCACAATTGAACTTCATCGTCTGGTTGCTTGGTGGGGACCCTGAAAGTGAAACACAAGGATGACAGTTCAATGTAGCCACACACAGAGCACCCATGTCTCAATTTGGGAGATGTCATGTGAAGACTAGTGCTTGAGACATATTGACTGTAGCTTGGCACCAACAGGTGCCATGCTATCTTAGTACGACTCTTGAACTATCATGGCTAATCTATCAAATCCAAGTATAAAAGTTGATCACACAAAATGACAAATACATGAAACATAATTTAACATTGTGGCTGTCAGTAGCCATATTTGTCAAGGTGTTTTCTGTAGGAATCCTCAACAAACCACTACCGACAGCCAAAAGGTTAATACAGCAGGTATTTACTAATAAAGTAATATGGCTAGCCATGCCATCCATGCCTGCAGCCTTGCCAGACTAGCTCTGGCAAGGCTGCAGGCATGGATGGCATCCCCGCAGAGCTCTTCAAAGCAGCTGGACCTGAGACCCTTGATGCCTTCCTCAACATTCTGACATGCATCTGAGCAGAGGAGAACATGCCACAGGAATTTAGAGATGCTACAATCGTCTCCCTGTTCAAGAACAAGGGCAGCAAAGCAGACTGTGCCAATTACCGAGGGATCTCACTCTTGTCCATTGCTGGCAAGATCCTCGCGAGAGTCATCCTCAACCGCCTGATCAGCTCTGTATCTGAGGAAGCACTCCCAGAGGCTCAGTGTGGTTTCAGACCCGGCCGCAGCACAGTCGACATGGTCTTCTCTGTGAAAAAGGTCCAGGAGAAATGCATTGAGCAGCACATGGACCTCTACTATGCTGTCTTCATAGATCTGACCAAAGCATTTGACACCGTGAACAGAGACGTGCTTTGGGTCATCCTCGCAAAGCTCGGCTGCCCCTGGAAGTTCACCAACATCATCCGCCTCTTCCATGATGGAATGGTAGGAGTTGTCCAGTCAAACGGCGACACATCCGCACCCTTCGACATTTCCAACGGTGTGAAACAAGGTTGTGTTCTTGCCCCCGTGATGTTCAACCTGTTCTTCACGTGTGTCCTGACCCATGCAGTACGCGACCTCGAGAAGGGAGTGTACCTGAAGTACAGACTAGACGGCTCTCTCTTCGACCTCCATCGACTGAACGCCAGGACCAAGACCATCGAGAGACTGATCCTTGAGGCGCTGTTAGCCGATGCCTGTGCGCTGATGGCACACACGGAGTCTGACCTCCAGACCATCGTCAACAGGTTCTCGGAAGCCTCTCGACTGTTTGGCCTCACCATCAGTCTCAACAAGACCGAGGTCCTGCACCAACCAGCCCCAGGCACAAAAGCCCCCCCACCCACCCACCCAAAGTGTATATCGAAGGCACCGAGCTGAAGACTGTCGACCAGTTCAGGTACCCGGGGAGCAGCATCTCTTCTGACGGTACTATCGACAAGGAAATCGCAGCTCACATCAGCAAAGCCAGCCAAGCCCTGGGTTGTCTGCGCACTTGTGTGTTGAATAACAACAACGTCAAGCTCTCCACCAAGATCAAAGTCTAAAAGTCTACAAGGCAGTAGTCCTCCCCAGCCTCCTCTACGGCTGTGAGTCATGGATGCTGTACAAAAAGCACCTCCAGCAGCTTGAACGTTTCCACATGAGATCCCTGCGCTCACTCATGGGCATCAAATGGCAAGACAAGGTGACAAACCTGGAAGTCCTGGACAATGCTGGCTTAGTGAGTGTTGAAGCCTTGATCTTAAAGACACAACTTCGCTGGACAGGTCATGTCATACGCATGGATGATTCTCGCATGCCACGCCAACTCCTGTATGGTGCACTCTCAAAAGGTCACAGGAAGCAAGGACGGCCAAAGAAACGCTTCAAAGACTGCATAAAAGACAGCCTCAAGTACTGCGTCTTCCCGGTAAAGGAACTTGAAGCACAAGCACAAGACAGATCTGGCTGGCGTGCCGCCACCGGGAAAGCCTGCACGCTCTTTGAACAAAATCGGCGCAAATGGATCACCTGTGCCAGAGCTCGGAGAAAGACAGCGTCGACTCTCCCTACAGCCACGTTCCAGTGCCCCCATTGCCCTCGCAGGTGTGGCTCCAGGATTGGCTTGGCCAGCCACACCCGCACCCACAAATAGAAGTCATGCACAATGACGACATCATCGGCTTCGATGGTCTACCCATTATTATTATAATATGGCCTAAATCAGTTCTAACCTTCAGAAATCCAGTTAGATTCTTAATGCATTTAGATGGAAATGTCTGCTGGGGATATATGAGAGTTCCAATCTTCAGTGATATTACAGGGCCAAAGCTGGACAGTTACCCATAAAACATCACTTAGGGTTTACTATGTGTTTCAATTTTGACGCATGAAACATGTGCAGCATGCTGACACACAGATATTTTCAAAGTCAGTCATAGTGACCAACACTTATAATTTCAATGGTGAACACTGGCATAATATATTTCAAATTATTGGTACTTAATGTACAGTTTTAACCTCATTTAAGTGATTATTTAGTAGTTATAGTGCTTGTGTTTCTATGCATGTTGTTTTACATTCAGTTTGCTTATACTAGCTTGCCAGTGGTAGCATGTCTCTGTAAGGCATATATGACTTACCTTTGTCCTGCACCACCCGGCTCACACTATGCATGGCCGCCTGCATCTTGATACTGCTTGCACCAGTGAGCAAGTAGTAATTATACAGTCATCAGATAGTTCTGTTGATTTCTGTAATGAAAGACCGTATAAGATCTTTGCTGTAATGAAAGACTTAATACCATTTCATGAAGGAAGTCCCTGACAGCAATGTCCCTCACCTCGTCATCCCCCCTCACTTACCTCCCCCACCCCTCTTCCAGGGGTGTAACTGTAATTCAATTGGCATACAGATTTATTACTGAGTAAGTGCGCGCATATATAGCTCTCTTCTCCTCCCTCCCCCCCCCCCCCCCACACACACACATAAATTACCCAACCTGGTTCTTTGGTTCTTCAAATAATGAAGTTGGTGCTTTAACTCTTAACTCCTTAAGCCCTGAGAACGAAATTATCAATTTTTGCTATAGGTATCCTCTGAGGTCTATAGTACAATTTTCGAGATATTTTAAGGCGCCAAGCTATTCTGACACCAACCTTGAAATATCATGGTCGATCCACATCCTGCTGTAGTCTTTCAGGGCTTTATCAAGTTTATGGGTTAAGTTTTAACCAAATATGAACTGAAGGAATAGTGAAACTAATTACAAGATTACAACCCTGTCCTGCATGCACCATTTCTTCATATTCATCCAGTTAGTGTAATAGACCTCAAGGCAACATCAAAAAAGCATTACAAATCAATCATCGTCTGGTTTCTGGAAATGTAGCACTAAGTTGCAAATTGTTTGGAAAGTCTTAGATCTAGCACGAGAAGGGTGAAATGCAGGACGAGTTCCAACGGAATGTTGACTTCCTCCGTCCAAATTGGTTTTATATAGACATCTACATGGTATAAATCAGAAACAAACAACGGAAAATCGTCTTTACCGTGTGCTTTCATTATGGAACTGGTATCTTCCACAAAGCACTTTCGTTCCCTGTAGTCTCTCTCTTGGCTTGACTTCGCGAACGAAGATTTTATAGGAGTTGCCCACGACGTCTGCAGGCTTGTTCGTGGCTGCGGAGGCCAATCCGAGACAGGCAGGTTCGACCGCAGTGGCTGCAGGGGAAGGTATGGCCAGGGTTCTGAGCTGCGGCATCTCTGTTTTTTCTCCTGAGCCGCTTGTCCTTAAGGCTAGCTCTGTGAGAGTCCTCAAAGGAGACATCTGCCTTGTAAATGGTGGAGCGCCAGGTGTCACGGTCCGCAGCAAGCGAAGACCACTGGTGGTGGTCGATTTGGCAGGCACTAAGTGACTTCTTGAGACAGTCTTTGTATCTCTTCTTTGGTCTCCCACCCGGGTCTGCCCTGGGGGACTTGGGTGGGGTTAGGTATTTTTTAGTTCCCAGGGTCACCCTGGTCAGCCCCACAGGGTGGGTTTTTCTCTCTATTCTGGGGCATGTGTTTCTGTCTACCCTTTGTCCATTCACCTGTATTTGCCTTTTTAAAACTCTCCCTACTGTCTGCACTGCCTGTAGCTCTTGATATTGGATGTGTGTTGCTAAATGGTCTTAGCTTTATTTAGGCCCCATGTGTTAGGTTTATTTAATGTATTTGACCGGCTGACGACATACATTCAATGTTCTGTTTAGTTTTTTTCACAAGCAGTGCAGGCACGTCCTGAGAAAGCCTTGTTGCTGTCGGGACGTTAAGCAATGTACAATCAATCAATCAATCTTCTTTGGTGCCCCTCTGTCACGGTGTCCAGTAGCAAGCTCGCCGAACAGGGTGATCTTAGGTAGACGATGATCCTCCATCCTGGAGACATGCCCCGCCCAGCGGAGCTGTGTCCGCAGCAGCAAAGCCTCGATGCTCACAGTTTCAGCCTGTTCAAGGACCTCGATGTTGGTGACATAGTCACTCCAGTGAATGTCCAGGATGGTACGCAGGCAGCGCTGGTGGAAGCGTTCGAGGAGTCGTAGTTGGCTGCGGTAGAGGGCCCAGGACTCGGAACCATACAGCAGGGTGGGGAGGACCACAGCTCTGTACACGCTGATCTTGGTGCCTGTTTTCAGCTGTTGATTGTGCCACACCCGCTTGAAAAGTCGCCCGAAAGCGCTGTTCGCTTTTGCCAGCCTGCTGTCAAGTTCCTTGTCCAGCTTGGCGTCCGACGTGATAATGCAGCCAAGGTAAGTAAACTGGTGCACTGACTTTAGTTTAGACTCGCCAATGGTGATGTGAGGAGGGCGATACACTGCCTTGGGTGCCGGCTGATGGAGGACCTCTGTCTTTTTCAGACTGACCTCGAGTCCAAAGAGCTGGGCAGCATCTGCGAAGCAAGACGTGATGCGCTGCAGGGCTCTCTGTGTGTGTGCAACGAGGGCATCATCATCAGCAAAAAGCAGCTCACGAATCAGTTGGTCTAGGGTTTTCGTGTGGGCCTGCAGTCGTCTGAGGTTGAACAGGCTGCCATCGAGACGATACCTGATGTACACTGCATCGTCATCATCGAGGTCCACTGTGGCCTGCTTCAACATCATGCTAAAAAAGATGGTGAAGAGGGTCGGTGCCAGCACGCAGCCCTGCTTTACGCCGTTGAGAATGGGGAATGGTTCTGAGAGGTCATTGTTGAGTCTGACCTGGCCTTGCTGGTCCTCGTGTAGCTGGACAATCATGTTGAGGAACTTTGGGGGACAGCCAAGTCGCTCCAGGATCTGCCACATGCCTTGCCTGCTCACAGTATCGAACGCTTTTGTTAGGTCGACAGATGTTACGTACAGCCCTTTGTTCTGCTCGCGGCACTTCTCCTGTAGCTGTCTCCGCACAAAGACCATATCGGTGGTGCTCCTGTTTGCTCTGAAGCCACACTGGCCCTCTGGGAGTTGGTCTTCAGCGATGGCAGGTACCAGCCGATTCAGGAGCAGCCTTGCAAGGATTTTCCCAGCAATGGACAGCAGGGTAATTCCCCGATAGTTGGAACAGTCAGACTTCTCGCCTTTGTTCTTGTACAGGGTGATAACGACTGCTTGATTGTACATTGCTTAACGTCCCGACAGCAACAAGGCTTTCTCAGGACGTGCCTGCACTGCTTGTGAAAAAATAAAAAAGAAACAGAACATTGAATGTATGTCGCCAGCCGGTCAAATACGTTAAATAAACCTAACACATGGGCCTAAATAAAGCTAAGACCATTTAGCAACACTCCCTACTGTCTGCACTGCCTGTAGCTCTTGATATTTGGATGTGAGTTTTAAAAAGGCAAATACAGGTGAATGGACAAAGGGTAGACAGAAACACATGCCCCAGAATAGAGAGAAAAACCCACCCTGTGGGGCTGACCAGGGTGACCCTGGGAACTAAAAAATACCTAACCCCACCCAAGTCCCCCAGGGCAGACCCGGGTGGGGTGATAACGACTGCATCACGGAGATCTTTTGGTAGTGTTCCTTCCTCCCAGCAGCAGAGAAAGAGGTCATGGAGCTTGTTGTACAGTGCTGTGCCTCCATGTTTCCAGATCTCTGGCGGTATTCCATCAATGCCTGCTGCTTTGCCACTCTTGAGCTGGTGGATGGCTGTGAGGGTCTCTTCAGCGGTGGGCGGTTCGTCCAATTCAACCTTTACTGGGAGGTGTGGGATTTGTAGGACGACTGCTTCTTGAACAGTGCGCTCAGCGCTGAAGAGGCTCTGAAAGTATTCCGACCAGCGGTTCAAGATGGAGGTATTATCTGTGAGGAGTGCCTGGCCATTCGCGCTTCGCAGGGGACTTTGTACCAGGTGCCTGGGGCCATACACTGCTTTCAGTGCTTCGTAGAAGCCCCTGTAGTCACCATTGTCAGCGCAAAGCTGGGTCCTCTGTGCAAGTCTGGTCCACCACTCATTCTGGAGATCTCTGAGCTTGCGCTGGAGACTGCTGCAGACGAGGCGGAAGGCAGACTTCTTCACAGGGCAGGAAGGCTGGGCTAGGTGGGCCTGATGGGCGGCTCTTTTTTTTGCTAGGTGTTCCTGGATCTCTACATCGTTTTCATCAAACCAGTCTTTGTTCTTCTTTCTAGCGAAACCCAAGACTTCTGCAGAGGATTTTGCAATAGCAGTTTTCAGTTGTTCCCAAAGTGTTTCAGGGGAATACAGGTCGTTTCGGCGACGAGCCGTTTCGGCGATGCAGTTGGTCGTTTCGGCGTGTGGTCGTTTCGGCGTTGGTCGTTTCGGCGGCAGTTCAATTGGGCGATAGTTCGTTCTAGACCTGCTTTGGAACTTTTAAGTTTTGGGGTCTTGACTCGGGATTAAGTTCTTGATTAGGTACGAATCTGCGGACTCTACGACTCTGCGGAAGCTCGTAAAAACTGCTACTTCCTGTTTGCGGTAGTAGTCGGAACATGTGGGGGGGGGGGGGGGGGGGGTAAGGGGGTTTAGAAGGGGGGGGGGAGGGTCGGTGGAGGAGGGGTTAGGGTTGAGTGACCGTTGACAAGTCAATGCTTATTGCATAGTTAGTTATTATTTATTTTATATGTTTGTGTGAGTGATTTTTTTAAATAAATAAAATGTACAGTTTAACTCTTTTCTGATTCGGTTTGTTTTATACAAGTGTATATAGAACTGTTCACCTCAACAATAGCTGACCCAGAACATGAATTCAAGTTTCATTGTGGACTAAAAATTTAAATAAAAACTAAAAAAGGCAAACTAAAAAGCCGTAAACGTACCTTAGCATTCAATTCGTCGATGAATAAATGGCGACGGCTTTAGTCAATGGACTTGCCTCCCTTTATCACTTCCGGCGTCACGAGGTGAATGTATATTAATCTTTTAAATAAATATTATCTGTTATATAGATCATGGCATTTTTTTCTACTTCATTTCACCTCTTGTGGACGTTTTGAGGGCCGGTAATTTAATTTGGGCGTTTCGGCGGCTGGCCCTTTCGGCGGTGGACCTATGTTTCGGCGGTGTCGCCGAAAAATTACCGCCGAAACGACCTGTCACCAAAATGCACAGCTCCGATGGGTACATTTGATACCTGTTGTCGAAAGGCACAACTAAAAATACTACACAGATGTTCTGATTTTAATGCATACTGTGCAAAGATCTCAGCGCTCATTAGCGCCGTGTGCATTTCCTTTCTCTTGCTTATTCTTTTGTTTCTGCAATAGCATGCTGTGTGTCATCACCGCTGTTTGTGTAGATTTTGCAACATAATTTGGTTAACCCCTTAACCCTTATCATTCTGAATACACCAGTGGGTGAAATAAGTTTGACTAATAGTTCAATGGGTAGTGCCAGAATATCTTGGCGCCTAGAGGCGCCAAGCTATTCTGGCACCACCCTTTAACTAAAGCCATTGGTCTATATCCTGTAGCTTGCATATGGCAGTGTACAAATTTGATGCTTTTAGCCTCAATATGATAGGGGTTAGCTGCCGATAAAAATGTGAGCACCTCCCAATTGCAAAAGATATAGAATCTCATGAGTCCGCGCAGCTGCGGGTGCTCATGGGGATCTAGGCGTCTTGTTGAAACCACTACAAAGTGATTTCAAAAAACACAATCTGCGTCCACTGGCAGGGAGTAGGTTAAGCTTAGATCCGTGCTTACCTTCATCATGTGCGCGGAAGAAAACTGACTCATTTCACACTGGTTAACCCTTTGGGTGTCGGTAGAGGAATCTTCGCAGCTAAAACCGCTACCAACGCCCACGGGGTTAAAAGTCAAGATATAAAATAATCAAAGGTCAAAGAAGAAAATTCCTACAGGAATCATTGTGACAAAAACCGCTATCGACACGCAAAGGGTCAGCAGTTAGTGTACACATGATCGGAGTTGTGTACATTTGCACGGATACGTTTTGCACGAGAAAGGTCATTTCTTTTTATTCAATTTCATTTAGCGTTTTAAACGAAAAATTATGGAATCCCCATAGAGTAAAATTCCAATTGATGACTATCGCTTTTTTGAACCATAATGTCCAAACTTATACAGGTCACCTTTCCTTGTTTCTCCTACTGTTTATGCTTTGTATCTTGTATTTTTTTTTTTTCTGTCAATTTAGAAACCTAGCACAACAGAATAAACGCGCCTTTCCTGTATACTTCTTTTTCTTTTCGTCCACAAAAAAAATTCTTAGTCGTGTAGCGACCAGACAACATAAACAAAGTGATATAATACCTCATTTTTGGCTTGTGTGTCTGTGTGCTACAACAAAAGCAAATATTAACCCATTTAGTCCAGATGTTCTACAGCAGAAGATGTTTTAATGGTAGTGCAAGATTAGCTTGGCGCCTGATGGCCCAAAGCCAATTTGGCACCATCCTTGAATTATCATGGTCGACCCATCTCCTGCAGCTGGTACATAGTCGTTAGGTGACACCTCCAAACTTTGGGAAATGCGGCCTTGGGATTAAATTGGTTAATGTAATAAGGATGGCAAAGATTCAAGCGTTTTCACGATAAGAATCGTCTTTTGAGACGGCGCATTATTACCTCATTTGAGACGTGCCGCATACGGATATGTTCCTGGGATATCTAGGATTTTGGGTGTTGAATTAACGAAGACAGCAGAAACACAGTTTGCGTCAGCTGGCACTTAACGGGTTAATACTCACTATATTTCTATTATTATTAATATTTTATTGCAAAAGAACGCTGTTTGAACGCTGGGTTGATCGCATTACTGATCACTTACGATTTTTTTTTGTGTGTTTCAGGATCATAAGCATGTCTCACCGTCTCCATTTTGTGGACGACGAATCCGCGCCTATGGGGGCGGTGCATCACGTTCACGACGGACCCGCCCACGGTCACGGTCCTCGTGGTGACATCGAACAAGGTCTACGCGCGGCCCTCCGCCGCCTGCAACCGCCCCTCCCCTACCGTGGCGGCTACAACACATCTCTGGATTCTCAAGGGAACTCTCCGGACCCTTCTGACGACGAAGACGAGGGCGCTTCACCGCCAGGACGATCCGGCAGCGATATCCGCTTCGGGCCTGCGGAGTTACTGGAGCGAAGACGACAGATGGAGCCATCGGAGAGAGGCATGTCGCCGGCCGGTCAGCACCCAAACCCGGTCATCCCTCACCCTGTCGACATGCGCCGTCTGCGGGTTGCTCAGAATCTGGCCCAGCTGGAGCACCAGAACGAAGCCCTGGGGCTTGAGATCGCCACGCTGATCAGCCACCTCCAACAGCTTCGCCAGGCGCTGCGTCAGAATAACGAAAGCAACCCGCGTCAAGTGGCTTTGTAAAGTGGAACAGACTGTGGAAAGACCAAGAGCGAGAGAAAACGCAACCTTGTGCACGTTGACTCCCATGTTCAACCCCGGAAGAACACTTTGAATAATTTAAGGATCAGTTTAATGTAGATTTTAGCCAACACGAGGCACACACTCACACGATCCTATTGCGAATGCACGGTTTTCATGTGAATCTGTCTCTTGCATTCGGAAGTGGCGCTATGAAAAATTGGAAGTTCACTGGGGGTCATTGATCATTGTAATTATATATGTATCAATTGACTGAGGTCAATTCTGAACAGCAAGAGGAATACATTCGCATGAGCCCCTACAACTTCAGGTGCTCATGTGAATTTATTCCTCTTGCAACTGTTGGGGCTCACGCGAATGAGGAACAGTTTATAACTTTATGCCGCCTGGTCAGCAAGGAGCGTTGATTCACGTGAGTACCTGCGATTGCAGGGGCTCATGTGAATATACGCCTCTTGCAGATGAGGGACTGTTTGAAGGTAATATCTATGCACTGCTTGTTTCGGGAGGCGTTTCTCGTCTTTTGTTGAATGAAAGGAGAATGGAAGACGAAGGTCAAGTTTAAAAAAAAATCATTTATATTGTTTTTTTTTTAAAGTGGCTAACTGTGGTACGCTTTCGTTGAAGAAATAGTTTTTAAAATAACCGTTACAAAATTTGGTGACCATGCGTTGCAAAGTGACGTGAAATGATAGGGGCGATTGTGATAAGGATAATGATGACGCGAAATGATAAATGATGCTAACGATACAATCGTTGATTCCACATGCCCTGATCTTATAAAGTGTCCTTCAAGTTTAAGACAGAAGTGTCTTATGAAGGCGCCGGTTCAAAAGAAATGTGGCGATTGGAGGGGGGGAGATTAAGGAACCCCCCCCCCCCCCCCTCCCAGAAAGAAGATGAAACTTCGGTGTGCTCGCAAAAGACCGACAAGACGTGTACTGAATGCATGTGTGCTGTGAACTAGTTAAAAGTGTCTTTCACTAACGATATACAGAGTTATGGTGAAGGGTTCAGCTGCTTTAAAGTGAGCTTTGTCCTGAGCGAACCACTAAGCGAGGTGCTCCGCTACAGCGGAGCACCTTGTTTAGTGGCTGGCGCTTAATAACTAAGCTCACTTATGCAACTAGCCTCTGAGATCCAGTGGCTGGACACAGTGTAATCGTTACAAGATTCACCACGTTTTTATAACAAGAAAACAACTATTATCATTGTTATGATTATATGTATATGCGTGTGTTTCTTTAATTTTCGATTCTTGTAAGAATGAATACATTTGAGCAAATGCTCGGTAAAGTGACTAACAAACAAATCTTTCTCTTGTTTTCCTCATGCCTGTGCGCGCTTGTGTGTGTGTGTGTGTGTGTGCGCGCGCGCGCGTGTGTGCGCGCGTTCCTGAGTGTGTGTGACTATGCTTATCCCAAGTCAAATCAAAACAAATTTAAAACAGAAATAACCTGCAGGGGACACTTACCCAGTTCGGGTCCGTGATCTCGGGACGGGCACTACCCGGCTCCGGGATCACGGTACCCACCAGCCGCATTTGTGCGAGGGGGCCGGCGTATCGACCTCCGAGATCACCCTACGACAGGTTGGCAGGGATGCCTGGATTGCTTCTTGCCCCAATTCACGATCTCAAAAACTGCTAGCGGCAAAAAAGAGCCTCGGTGGGGCGGATGTCGAGTGCACCATCCCCACCCCTAGGGTGGTGGGTGTGGTCACGGCATCCCCCCCGCCGAGGATCTTGAGCAACTTAAAAGGACATTAACAGCTCAAGGGTACCAACCGACAGTCACTAGACTTGTCAATAAGGATAACAGCCCTTCGAGGGCAGTTAAGATTGACTTCCATAATTGTTCTGAACTTCCTACTAGAATCAAAGTAGGTGTGTACAGTCTGACGGTCGAGCCCTATGCCCCTCCTGCACTGCGTTGTACAAAGTGTTGCAGGATCGGGCATACGACTCGGGCATGCAGATCCAAACATTCTATCTGCGTCAGGTGCGGTAGTCGCGAGCATGCCCGGGACGCCTGCCCTGACAGCAGACCAGCTAAATGTGTAAACTGTGGCGGCGCTCATAGCGCCGCCTATCAAAAATGTCCCAAGATTGTGCTGAATCGTGAGGCAAACCGTATTAGAAACCAATCCTATATACCATATAAGGAGGCGGTAAGGAGGGCACAAGCTCCTAATGAAAGTACAAGGCGCCAGTCTCCCTCTGAAAATATCTCTCAAAAAGCAGAAACTCAACCAGTTGTCATGAGTGCTATCTTGCAGGCAAAAAGAAATACTAACATTACAAACTCAAATCCTACTCCTGTGTTAGTGAGAAAAAACGTTCAAAACGAGGCTCAAACTAAAGCTCGCCCCTTGTCCTATAGGGATGCCCTGTCGCAAAAAGCCCAACACCAAAAAGCTAAACAAACGGAAATTAATACTCCTAATAAATCTCCACCTTTATTATCTCCCCCCTCTCCTATGAGGGAGGAAGTCTCACAATTAGCCCGTAGACCGCTTCACTTTGGTGAAGCTCGGTGTGCCGAGGGTGGCCCTGATCTGAGAGCGTTCATGGTCAGGGACATCCAAAGACATACGCATGTGCTTACCACGGCTATTTCGAATAATAATATCCAGGAGATCATGATGGCCATCCTCCAGTTCAATCAACTGATCATGACCATCATGGTCCCCTTGATCTCTAACCCAGAAATGGAATAGGTTAGCTGCGATAGTAGGGAATGTTTACTAAACCCTAAAGCCGAAAGCCTATGATATTAATACTCCCTAGCTGGATGTCATGGGTGAAAACGGTAAAGTCGGCCTGAAGCTCCTTCAATGGAACTGTAGGGCCATTTCTAGAAATATTCACTTTCTTACTGACTTTATTAAAAAGCAAAATTTTCAAATAATCTGTCTACAATCGCCATATACTACTAAAGTAAAATTACCGTGCATAGCCGGCTATCACTATCCCCCTATAGTGGAACGAGATAAAAACTTAAATATTATATACACTGCTACTTACGTTAAAATTGGGATTGAACACCAGGTGCTTATAACTCCTATCCCGCAATATGAAACTCAACCCATTTATAGTAACCATATTAAAATAAAAATACCGTCTTCACATAAAGAAATAAATCTGATAAATACTTATGCACCAAAGTCTCTTCAACCAACCGGTCTGGAATGGTTGGGGGCCCTTCGGGGTGATGGATGGGTGGTCTTGGGGGACCTAAACATTCACCACTAGCTATGGTACCCAAAAATTCCGGCCTCTCGTAAAGTAGCAAATAAACAAGCAGAAGACATATTAAATTCCAATTTATTAATTTTAAATAACGGGGAAATGACCAGAATACCGGATAATTTAAACCAACATCCATCCGCAGTAGACCTAACCCTAATTTCTCCTGAACTCTTTATGGATGCAGAATGGACACTGGGAGATGACGCTATGGGAAGCGATCACCTCCCGGTGACCATTGAAATAAACCAAAATAGACAATCCATTAATAAATTTCACCCAAAGAAAGGCAAATTCCTATATGAAAAGGCCAATTGGCCTCTATATGAGGCATATATAAAACGTAGCCTTGGAGGGGTCGGCACACTGGATGCCGACTCATTCAGTGCTACATTGACTAAAATCATAATTGAAGCCGCGGAGAAGGCAATCCCTCGTGGGAAGGGCGCTCCTGCTGGCAAACCCGCAAATCCATGGTGGAATAATGATTGCGACGGGGCTGTAAAAGACAAAAAGCGAGCTTACAACAAGTGGAAAAAGTATAAAACTCCGGATAACCACATGGCCATGAAGACGGCAAACGTTCAATGTAATAAAATAATAGCAATGGCTAAACTAAAATTTTTGGATCAACAAATCCACAGGGAGATTCAAACACCCACAGATATAACTAAGGCATGGAGGATCATTAAAAACATCAAAAGTAAATATAACCCCTCGCCAGTTCCATTAATAGGAAATGGTTGTATATATAACACTGATCTGGAGAAGGCTGAGCTGCTGGCCGAGACCTTTGCTGCCACCAGTTCAACCGATAGCCTAAATCTTAATGCAAAAAATTATAGATGGACAGAATAAAATACTATGGACCATCAAAATACTCCTCCTATAACATCTGAGGATATGCTTCCCATCAATCTTCCCTTCAATCTGATCGAGCTAAATCTGTATTGTCTCAAATTAAAAGTACAAATACATCCCCAGGTCACCTTTCCTTGTTTCTCCTACTGTTTATGCTTTGTATCTTGTATTTTTTTTTTTTTTCGTTTCTGTCAATTTAGAAACCTAGCACAACAGAATAAACGCGCCTTTCCTGTATACTTCTTTATCTTTTCGTCCACAAAACAAACAAAAAAATTCTCAGTCGTGTAGCGACCACACAACATAAAGTGATATAATACCTCATTTTTGGCTTGTGTGTCTGTGTGTTACAACAGAAGCAAATATTAACCCATTTAGTTAAGATGTACTACAGCAGAAGATGATGTTTTAATGGTAGTGCAAGATTAGCTTGGCGCCTGATGGCGCAAAGCCAATTTGGCACCATCCTTGAATTATCATGGTCGACCCATCTCCTGCAGCTGGTACATAGTCGTTAGGTGACACCTCCAAACTTTGGGAAATGCGGCCTTGTGATTATATTGGTTAATGTAATAAGGATGGCAAAGATTCAAGCGTTTTCACGATAAGAATCATCTTTTGAGACGGCGCATTATTACCTCATTCGAGACGTGCCGCATACGGATATGTTCCTGGGATATCTAGGATTTTGGGTGTTGAATTAACGAAGACAGCAGAAACACAGTTTGCGTCAGCTGGCACTTAACGGGTTAATACTCACTATATTTCTATTATTAATATTTTATTGCAAAAGAACGCTGTTTGAACGCTGGGTGGATCGCATTACTGATCACTTACGATTTTTTGTGTGTTTCAGGATCATAAGCATGTCTCACGGTCTCCATTTTGTGGACGACGAATCCGCGCCTATGGGGGCGGTGCATCACGTTCACGACGGACCCGCCCACGGTCACGGTCCTCGTGGTGACATCGAACAACGTCTACGCGCGGCCCTCCGCCGCCTGCAACCGCCCCGCCCCTACCGTGGCGGCTACAACACATCTCTGGATTCTCAAGGGAACTCTCCGGACCCTTCTGACGACGAAGACGAGGGCGCTTCACCGCCAGGACGATCCGGCAGCGATATCCGCTTCGGGCCTGCGGGGTTACTGGAGCGAAGACGACAGATGGAGCCATCGGAGAGAGGCATGTCGCCGGCCGGTCAGCACCCAAACCCGGTCATCCCTCACATAATGCAGGCGATCCGCCAGTCCGCTCCCTGCTGCGCCTTCCACGCTATCGGGATGATGATCGACCTGGGGATCCTCCCCCCACGCCCGCCGCCCCTCCCCGGCCACGGCAACGATCACCCTTATCATCAAGTGCCAGAGGTCGGTGAGATGGTCCAATTGACCGACCCTGTCGAGATGCGCCGTCTGCGGGTTGCTCAGAATCTGGCCCAGCTGGAGCACCAGAACGAAGCCCTGGGGCTTGAGATCGCCACCCTGACCAGCCACCTCCAACAGCTTCGCCAGGCGCTGCGTCAGAATAACGAAAGCAACCCGCGTCAAGTGGCTTTGTAAAGTGGAACAGACTGTGGAAAGACCAAGAGCGAGAGAAAACGCAAGCTTGTGCACGTTGACTCCATGTTCAACCCCGGAAGAACACTTTGAATAATTTAATTGATTGTACATTGCTTAACGTCCCGACAGCAACAAGGCTTTCTCAGGACGTGCCTGCACTGCTTGTGAAAAAAAAACCCAACTAAACAGAACATTGAATGTATGTTGCCAGCCGGTCAAATACATTAAATAAACCTAACACATGGGGCCTAAATAAAGCTAAGACCATTTAGCAACACACATCCAATATCAAGAGCTACAGGCAGTGCAGACAGTAGGGAGAGTTTTAAAAAGACAAATACAGGTGAATGGACCTCGGGTAGACAGAAACACATGCCCCAGAATAGAGAGAAAAACTCACCCTGTGGGGCTGACCAGGGTGACCCTGGGAACTAAAAAGTACCTAACCCCACCCAAGTCCCCCAGGGCAGACCCGGGTGGGGTTTGAATAATTTAAGGATCAGTTTAATGTAGATTTTAGCCAGCACGAGGCACACACTCACACGATCCCATTGCGAATGCACGGTTTTCATGTGAATCTGTCTCTTGCATTCGGAAGTGGCGCTATGAGAAATTGGATTGATTGATTGATTGTACATTGCTTAACGTCCCGACAGCAACAAGGCTTTCTCAGGACGTGCCTGCACTGCTTGTGAAAAAAAAAACAACCAACTAAACAGAACATTGAATGTATGTCGCCATCCGGTCAAACACATTAAATAAACCTAACACATGGGGCCTAAATAAAGCTAAGACCATTTAGCAACACACATCCAATATCAAGAGCTACAGGCAGTGCAGACAGTAGGGAGAGTTTAAAAAAGGCAAATACAGGTGAATGGACCTCGGGTAGACAGAAACACATGCCCCAGAATAGAGAGAAAACCCCACCCTGTGGGGCTGACCAGGGTGACCCTGGGAACTAAAAAATACCTAACCCCACCCAAGTCCCCCAGGGCAGACCCGGGTGGGGTTATGAGAAATTGGAAGTTCACTGGGGGTCATTGATCATTGTAATTATATATGTATCAATTGACTGAGGTCAATTGTGAACAGCAAGAGGAATACATTCGCATGAGCCCCTACAACTTCATGTGCTCATGTGAATTTATTCCTCTTGCAACTGTTGGGGCTCACGCGAATGAGGAACAGTTTATAACTTTATTCCGCCTGGTCAGCAAGGAGCGTTGATTCACGTGAGTACCTGCGATTGCAGGGGCTCATGTGAATATACGCCTCTTGCAGATGAGGGACTGTTTGAAGGTAATATCTATGCACTGCTTGTTTCGGGAGGCGTTTCTCGTCTTTTGGTTGAATGAAAGGAGAATGGAAGACGAAGGTCAAGTTTAAAAGAAATCATTTATATTGTTTTTTTAAAGTGGCTAACTGTGGTACGCTTTCGTTGAAGAAATAGTTTTTAATATAACCGTTACAAAATTTGGTGACCATGCGTTGCAAAGTGACGTGAAATGATAGGGGCGATTGTGATAAGGATAATGATGACGCGAAATGATAAATGATGCTAACGATACAATCGTTGATTCACATGCCCTGATCTTGTAAAGTGTCCTTCAAGTTTAAGACAGAAGTGTCTTATGAAGGCGCCGGTTCAAAAGAAATGTGGCGATTGGAGGGGGGAGATTAAGGAACCCCTCCCCCCCCCCCTCCCAGAAAGAAGATGAAACTTCGGTGTGCTCGCAAAAGACCGACAAGACGTGTACTGAATGCATGTGTGCTGTGAACTATTTACATTTAAGCTTGCATATGAGTTTGTCAACAATAAAGTCTACCGTTCTCCTGGTGAATGATTTTCTGTTTGTATGTGGAGGTAAAAGGGGGGGGGGCAGGGGGGGGGGGGGGTGCGCGCGTGTGTGTGTGTGTGTGTGTGTGTGTGTGTGTGTGTGTGTGTGTGTGTGTGTGTGTGTGTGTGTGTGTGTGTGTGTGTGTGTGTGTGCGTGCTTCATGAAAATGACCAATTTGTTGGACTGCCGCACGAATTACCTTGACAACCTGCGATTCCATAAACTGTACATCAGAACAAACATGTTCTTCCACACACAATTCTCTTTGAACAAATTTTCAAAACCATGATTTATGTAGTCAACATTTTATATCTTTCAGCAAGTCACCGACAGAAAATTCGCTCTGCAGGTTGACTCGCGCAGATGTAAAAACAACCCAATAAGACAAACACGCTTTGAAATTTAAAAAAAAGGCAAAACAGCTTTTCAGTCTGGCTCTTTTATGTCAAAGCGTGTTTGTTCCTTCATTGCACCACTGGTCACATTTTTGGTCTTAAATTTATATACATATAAAATGTGTTAACCCTTCGGATGTCGGTAGCACTTTTGTTTTGATGATTCCTGACCTCGACAGATAGCGCTACCGACAGCCAGAGTTAATCACAAAGTACACACCGGTTGCGGCACCATAATCCAGCACTACCCTCGAATTATCACCATTCGTTCATCTCCCGCTGTAGTGTGTTGAGGCAAAATGTGTTAAACTCACTGTTGGCATAAACAATCATCCAATCAAAATCTAACACTTTATAGTCAATGTCAGGTCAGCTTCACACTAAACTGTGATTGTGGGGACCTTGTAGCTTCAAGCAGTAAGGTTGAAAACACAGAGCAGCATACCATACTTCTATACACACGTGACCTAAAGCACAGACCAGTCCGCCTAACACTTTATTCCAGTAGTAGTGTAGTACTCAAGATGATGACAGTTTCGAATTTGCCTACAGTAGAACCTGTTTTGAGCTACTACCGTTTTGGCACCAAAACAAGTGGTCCTAACAGACCCATTAACCCATTCCATCCTGAGGCTGATTTTGGAAAATTTCTTTATTGCCCTACGAAGGCTGCATAACTGATTAGGAGATAGATCAACTATTTTAGTTCAAGGGTGGTGCCAGCATAGCTTGGTGCCTCAGGCGCCAAGCTATGCTGGCACTACCCTTGAACTAGCAGTCAAATGTATTTCAAGCAAAGTAATAAAATCACCAAACGAAGGGAAGCAATTCAATAGTCTTTGAATGAACAAGGGGCAGCAATTCGATAAGTTTTCGAGCGGATAAAGGGAAGCAAGTCAAAATACGTGGATAACCGACACGGAACGAACTTGCCTCCCTTGGCTATGAGAGCGTCTGCAGATGTGCCGCAATATCCTTACAAAGTATACAAGCATGCGCCCGGCATTTCCGGACAATAATCTTTGCAGAACCGAATGTGTCGGCAGCCAACGGGTACAGGAGAGTGATAGGCCTACTAATTTTCTTACGGGGATGAGTCTAAACAGACTGCCGCTAAGACAGAATTGTGTCACTAGCTCAATTCAGAATACAAGGGAGGAAACGAACGACACGCGTGAAATTCTATCTGTGGCCGGAAGTATCCCCGACCTCTTTCTCAACACCTAGAGGTGAGCGTTAAACCCTTTAATAGAGTGCCTTGAAAGAGGCCATTCGGCACTGCTTTGCATACATTGTTTTCTGCCGTGTTGACTCTAAAGTCGAAGCGATTTACTCGAGAAGATTGACAGCTGAGCAGTGTTTTAACCAGTCTCCATTAAAGTAGAGCTTTTCGGGGTGAGGAGAAATACGTACTGAAAGCGATTGATGCGTGCACGTTGATGTCGACAGTAGATACACTCTTGTTTCAATTTCATTGGATATGCTAATTTACATAAACCAATGAAAAATGAGCATAACACGTATTTCCGGCCACATCTAAAACCTAACAAATGGAGGTCTGCTAAAATGATGCTCGACTGTGCAAAAGGCCTTGATACTAAACTATCGGTTTTGATCGGCGGACAAGGTTGGTATAGCTTTGTGGCAAAATATCTACCGAGTTTGTTCAGTTCGAGGTTTTAGGCGGATGGTTGCTTTGAGGGTTGAAACTGCTCTGGAATCACATCTCCGCTACATCTAATACATCATTCTGTTGTTTCAATTATACCGTTTGTTCAAATCCATACCTACCCATCTGATTGAACATAGAACCCCTGTTCAACTTTAGTCAGATCGAAATGCCGAAGACCCCGCCCCGCTTTGTCGACATTTTCTTTAACCCCCTCACTCGCAACGCAAACTTGTCACCTTAGTGCGTTTAACCCTATCAGGCCCGCGGGCTGCGACCCCCGTCTCTCTCTTTGTCTTTGCGCAAGGAAAATAAGCTCACGCATTTTCGACTCAATAATCGCGTCACTTCTGTCGCTTTAATTAACCCCATCACTACCAGAAAAACGCGAACACCACGCAGCCGCAAGAATCATTCACAGCACAGCAGCTGAACGAGGCGGACGGTCCACCCGCGCTTCGCTCAAGCAAGGCTCAAGTTGAACCAAGTCAATTGATTGTACATTGCTTAACGTTCCGACAGCAACAAGGCTTTCTCATGACGTGCCTGCACTGCTTGTGAAAAAAAACTAAACAGAAAATTGAATGTATGTCACCAGCCGGTCAAATACGTTAAATAAACCTACAACATGGGGCCTAAATAAAGCTAAGACCATTTAGCAACACACATCCAATATCAAGAGCTACAGGCAGTGCAGACAGTAGGGAGAGTTTTAAAAAGGCAAATACAGGTGAATGGACAAAGGGTAGACAGAAACACATGCCCCAGAATAGAGAGAAAACCCCACCCTGTGGGGCTGACCAGGGTGACCATGGGAACTAAAAAATACCTAACCCCACCCAAGTCCCCCAGGGCAGACCCGGGTGGGGTGAACCAAGTCAAGAAAACAGTCAGCCGTGACCAAGCTCTCCCTCAAAGCCACGACAGCCGCCCAAGCAAGACGAAGGCGAGACGAAAGAAAAGACAAAGACAAGAAAGCAGTCAGCCGAGCATAACCAGAAAAGAACAGATGGCCTCACGGAGAAGGCAGACCAATCGTCAACAGGTGGAGGATTATACCTCCAACCTCCCCCAAGCGCCTCGACCACAGACTGCGGTCAAGAAAGAGACAAGGAGCTACCGGCCCCCTCTGTCTCCACCGATACGGCCGCAAGGGCAACGAGCGTGGGAATCCCCGCCCCCACAGCCAACGGTGCAGCCAACACGGCCGGCATACCCGCCGGCCGCATTTGACGACATGTTCAGAGGTGGTTTTCCATCACCGCAGCATATAAGGTTGCTCTTCCAAAGACAGGTGGCCCCACCCAGCCCGCAACAAATCGAAGAAGAAGAGACAGCCCCAGCCAGCCCCCAGGCACCGATATGGAGCGTCCTAGCACCCACCAACCAAACAAACAGCCGGCAAGAAGAAGAAGAAGACGAAGAAGAAGCCCAAGCAACACCAGAGTCATGGGAGGAGGAGACAGAAAACCCGTCGGAGGCGAACTCGGCCCCGCACTCCTCACTGCCGGTCGCAATCCCCGAGTCACTCACTCGGGAGCGGCCGGCATCAGCTGAGGAGGAAGGGACCCGGCTACGAGAAATGAGCTTCGACGACCTGGTGCTCCTCCTCCAGGACGCAATACCGGCGATATCGTCGATCCAAGGGGACAAGTACCACCGTGCACTAGTCACCTCCCGGTGGCTAGTGCACACCGGAGCGATAAAGGACCTTCAGCCGCCACAAGCAAAGAGCACAGCCAGCCAGGCCACAGTCGATTGATTGATTGTACATTGCTTAACGTCCCGACAGCAACAAGGCTTTCTCAGGACGTGCCTGCACTGCTTGTGAAAAAATAAAAAATAAACAGAACATTGAATGTATGTCGCCAGCCGGTCAAACACGTTAAATAAACCTAACACATGGGGCCCAAATAAAGCTAAGACCATTTAGCAACACACATCCAATATCAAGAGCTACAGGCAGTGCAGACATTGGGGAGAGTTTTAAAAAGGCAAATACAGGTGAATGGACAAAGGGTAGACAGAAACACATGCCCCAGAATAGAGAGAAAAAAACCCACCCTGTGGGGCTGACCAGGGTGACCCTGGGAACTAAAGAATACCTAACCCCACCCAAGTCCCCCAGGGCAGACCCGGGTGGGGGCAGGCCACAGTCGACACCCCCAAGACAGCGCACAAGAAAACCGGCACCGAGCCCACCACTACCAAACAACAAGGGTGCGGGAACACCCCGCCCACTACACAGGAGGCCGGCACGGTGACAGAAGCTCCACCCAGCAGAACCACTGAAACAAAAGACGCCGGCACAGACCCGGAACCACCACAACAGCCTCTACCACCGACAGTCGACAAACCAGCCACCACCCAACAACACCACCGACGACAACGACCACCCAAACGCTTCAGAGACCAGAAACGCCCGCCACTACTCCCCACGCCACTACCACACCTCCGACTGCCACTCCAACACCGCCACCCACCACGCCCATTCCAACGACCGACCCCGAAACCCAGGCTCCACTGGCCACCACCACCGCCACCCCATCTCCCTAGACCCCTCCACAACCAGCGACGGTACTTCCGGCCACCACCACCACCGCCACCACTCATACAAGACTTTTTCGAGTGGCTGGCCTATCAGCACCCCCCAGCCTGGTACTAAAAGCGACGGTCAACCGGCCACACCACCCGCCTCCTCCACCACCAACCACCCGGCCCCGGCGATACCACCAGCCGCTGCGCGACGGAGAGACAGTCAGCGAGACATCCCCCCCACCCCCCCACCCCACCCCCCTGCCCCCCCCCCCCCTCAGACGAAATCAGCGATAGCTGGAAGTCTGGTCCTTTTAAAAATTGCACTTGCACTTGCAGCCGCAAGAGGCAAAGAACCCCATGAGCCCCCGCCTCTTGTTCATGAGGTTTTTGCCTCTTGCTCATGAGGTTATTTGCCTCTTGCTCATGAGGTTATTTGCCTCTTGCTCATGAGGTTATTTGCCTCTTGCTCATGAGGTTATTTGCCTCTTGCTCATGAGGTTATTTGCCTCTTGCTCATGAGGTTCTTTGCCTCTTGCTAATGAGGTTCTTTGCCTCTTGCTCATGAGGTTCTTTGCCTCTTGCTGACTCTATTCATGTCCGTGTTCCTGGCATTGAGGGATGTTGAATTTGCCTTCTTTTCAAAAACAAAAATGCCAGTGAATGGTTAATCCTTATTGGCCTGCGGGCAACACTGGTTACTACCTCCGTTCGATGCGCTTCGCATGCGTAGCAGATCGACGTCAGGTACCCAGTGTTGACCGAGAGGTTTCAACTCTTTTCGCGTGCATGCCAGGTCCTGTCCTTTTGTCCTGCACAAGCAATCAAACCTTTTGACGACACCATTTCACGAGCCCTTTCATGCTCGCGGCATTAATCTCGCCGCCTCGGTTACGTTAACCCTATCAGGACCAAGGGCCCCATACACAGGGAGGTTGACAATTTCATATCTACGCACGCTTTTATGTTTCCTCTCACGCTAATAAAGTGTGATGGTATTGCCTCACAAGAAACAGAGTCACATGTGCATGCGCTCCTGCAGCTGTACTTAAGAATCTATGCATTGTGCAAACGGAGTTGGGGGGGGGGGAGGGGGGGAGACCCGGCACATTGATCGAATTTCTTTAAAGGAAATCGTATTAGGTCAAGTGTCACTGAATGATATTTGTTCTACGTTTGGTATAGGAAAGTTGTTCTTTGCAGAGATATTTGCGATAAACAACGTGCGTGCCGATGTCAAACGATCTATATAAGCGAAGTCGACAGTATTAATATTTCGGGTTAAACCCCTTTTTCAAAATGGAAGCATAAACAAGTATAATTATGTAGACAATTTGCTACTTATCTTTGATGACGGCAATGGCAACAGAAGGATGTGACGTACGTGAAACAACAGACGTCACATCCTTCAGTTGCCAATTGCCGTCGACAGATGAGATACTTGTTTGTGCGTATATTAAAAAAAAAAAGAATTAATAATGGTAATAAACTGTCTTTTCAGAGCGTGTTTCTTTCTTCATTGTGATGTTTTATGCATTTTACACGCTTAAATGGTCAGTCGCTTGTCTGGTGTGGATTGTGCGAGGAGCGAAAGGATTACGTATTACATAGTTTGGCGCTACACACGTCCACGTCAACGGGAAAGACACATCTAGCCCCTTCACTGCCGAGAACAAAATGAACTCCTAGCTGCAAGAGGCGTAGATCCTCATGAGCCCCACAACTGCGGGTGCTAATGAGGATCTACGCCTCTTGCAAACCCCACGTTCCTTTGTGGTTAAATCAGCCAAGACATGACAAATACAATCTGCGATCACACGCATTGAAAAAGGCTCACAGGAAAAGAGGCCGTTACAACAACAGAGCGTAGTCCAGTCTGCAAGCTGTGATATCTTCATGTCGCAGGTTAAGTTTTAAGTCGCTATTCAAACTGAACAATCTAAATACAGTCAAAATCTCCCACCTGCCTCTAATCAAACAACATGTTTGTTGACACTGTCATTAACCCTCTCACGCCGCCGGGATTGAATCTTGTCAAATTGCGGTTTTAACCCCTTCACTGCCACCGACGCAGAATGTGAATCCGAATTCGACGACAAAAAGCCCCAGCCGTACAAGGAACAAAGATCCAAAGTGGTGTCAGCAAGAGGCATTGATCCTCATGAGCAGCCGCAACTGCGGGGGCGCGTGAGGATCTATGTCTGTTGCAGATGGATTGTGTTCACTTTTTCTCGGCAGTCAAGGGTTAACTCTTATGCCACAGGGACTGAATCTTGTCATATTGCGGCTTTAATCATTTCAAGCCTATACCCACTTCTAAAAGCTAGACCAAAAAAGATGACAAGTGTTTATTTCTTCTTTTTTTTAAGGGGGTGGGGGGGGGGGGGGATTTTTCTTCTTTATAGTGACTTACGGCCGAGAAGAACTAACATGCCAATATCCGGGGAGCAGGGAGTATATTTCTTTGGTTCTGCTTATATGTTTCTTCGTAACAAAACAACAGCAATAGCAAAATCATACAGGAATGCAGACTTCAGATTCCGGACGAGACGCGATAGTAATAACATACTGACTGTGATACAGCCGAAATTAATCTTTGATTCGGAGTCAATATATTATTTCCGACACACAACAAGAAGAACGGTGCCCACACCTGGCATAGGGAAAGAAACAGTGCATGTAGTCTATATGTCGCGCTCTTTATTCACATTTGCTAGACATGAAACTGAAGAAAAAACTGGAAACAGTTAAGAAATTCAAATACTTAGGAGCCATTGTGACAGATGAGGGATCAAAACCAGAAATACTGTCCAGGATTGCGCAGACAACAACAGCACTGACAAGATTGAAGACCATAATTATGGAAGGACTGAAACATCACACTTTGCTCCAAGATCAGACTGATGCGCTCCTTAGTCATCTCAGTGTTCTTGTATGCCTGCGAGTCATGGACCCTCACAGCAGACCTTGAAAGGAGGATACTAGCCACTGAAATGAGATGTTTTCGAAGGCTGCTTGGCATTTCATACAGAGATCACATCACGAACGAGGAAGTGGGAAGCAGAATCAGACAAGCCATCGGGCCCTATAAAGACCTATTAACCGTTGTGGGAAAAAAAACGCAAACTGAAGTGGTATGGGCATGTCACGCGTTCAGCAGGGCTTGCCAAAACAATCCTGCAAGGCACTGTGCAAGGAGGACGAAGGAGAGGAAGACAGAGGAAAAGATGGCAGGACAATATCTCAGAGTGGACAGGACTGAAGCTGGGCGATACACTGAGAATGGCAGAGAACAGAGAGGATTGGAGGGAGCTGGTTGCCAAGTCATCAGTGGTGCCCCAACGGTCGGCAAGACTACGGTAGATCACCTACGGACATGGCTAAGGCTTGGAAAAATGTTTAAAAACTTTAAAATAAATATAATCCTTCTCCTACCCCACTTGTCGTTAACGATTGATTGATTAATTGTACATTGCTTAACGTCCCGACAGCAACAAGGCTTTCTCAGGACGTGCCTGCACTGCTTGTGAAAAAAAAACAACTAAACAAAACATTGAACGTATGTCGCCAGCCGGTCAAATACATTAAATAAACCTAACACATGGGGCCTAAATAAAGCTAAGACCATTTAGCAACACACATCCAATATCAAGAGCTACAGGCAGTGCAGACAGTAGGGAGAGTTTTAAAAAGGCAAATACAGGTGAATGGACAAAGGGTAGACAGAAACACATGCCCCAGAATAGAAATGTTTAGGGCTTAACGTCTTTTGTCCACCACGAGGGTGATTTCAAAGACGGGGACAACGAAAAAGGGTCTGAGCAAATTTTTTACCCAAGCTGGATTCGAACCCGGGACCTTTTGGTCTGGAGGCAAACGCTTTTACCACCGAGCCACCCAGCTCCCCCACCCCAGAATAGAGAGAAAAACCCACCCTGTGGGGCTGACCAGGGTGACCCTGGGAACTAAAAAATGCCTAACCCCACCCAAGTCCCCCAGGGCAGACCCGGGTGGGGTCATTACAGAGACCGAAAAAAATTTGAAGACAAAATATTTACTGCCACATACATCCAGCTAGGAATAGCACATGAATACTTACCATCCCCTATCCTCCTCCATCCAACAAACCCGATTTATAGCAATTATATAAAAATAAAATTTCCCCACTCTACCAAAGAAGTTAAAATAATTAATACTTATGCCCCCAAATCAGTATCTCCCACGGGGCTAGAATGGCTGAGTGCCCTAGACGGTGGTGGATGGATAGTCCTGGGTGATCTAAACATCCACCACCCTCTATGGCACTCAAACCTCCCATCACATTTAAAAAAGTCCCAGCAGCAGGCTTAAGACATCCTGAAATCTAATCTTCTGATAGCTAATACAGGACACTTTACCAGAGTTCCTGATCAACCAACCCATAATCCCACAGCTATAGATCTTACATTGATTTCCCCTAATCTCTTTTCCGAGTCCAACTGGACCGTGGGAGATGACTCCTTGGGTAGTGACCACCTCCCTATCACTATTCAAATAGATCTACAAAATCAACCTCTAATTATAGATACGCAAAGTAAAGGAAGATTCTTATACGAGAAAGCAGACTGGCCACTTTATCAAAATTTAATTAAAAATAATGTAAAAAAAGTAGATCAAGATATAAATACCCACTGCGTTAGCCTCACTAAACTAATAATAAATTCTGCAGAAAACAAAATTCCCCGCAGCAAAGGCACCCCACCCGGAAAACCTGCAAATCCCTGGTGGGACGACGCATGCGCTGTAGCTGTCAAAAATAAAAAACACGCCTATAATATATGGAAAAAACACAGAATTATTTCTAATTATCAAGCTATGAAATTAACTAATATAAAATGTAATCAAGTTATAGCCCAAGCCAAACTAGCCCATCTCACCCTTTAAATACAAAATGAAATTCAATCACCCACCGATGCTGCTAAGGCCTGGAAATTAGTTTTAAAAAAAACTAAAAAATAATTATAATCTTTCCCCGGTACCATTAGTATCGGATGGACAGAAATACTCAACAGATCAAGAAAAAGCTGACCTACTAGCAGACACATTTGCAGCTGTCAGCTCCACAAATAACTTACCCGATGAAGCTAAAATTTATAGGACAACTGAAGAAACTAAACCCGAATATAGCGACCCTCCCCCAGATAATCAACTACCCATCAATCTCCCCTTTTCTTGTGATGAACTTAATACCGTACTTTCCCAAATAAGAGCCACCAAAACTACCCCAGGGCAAGATGAAATAACATACATAATGTTAAACACCCCCCCCCCCCCCCCCCCCCGAGGGAAGAACCCTACTTCTGCACCTAATGAATCGCTGCTACACTGAGGGATCACTCCCACAGGCGTGGCAGCACGGAATTATTATCCCCATCCCAAAACAAAAAAAGCCCCGAAATTTACCAACTTCATATCGCCCAATTACCCTCACTTTTCATTTAAGTAAAATACTAGAAAAATTACTTTAAAATCGCCTACGATATTACTTAGACAAAAATAATGTTATTCCAATGGACCAAGCTGGATTCCGAAAACACCGTTCGTGTGCTGACCAGCTCTACTCTCTTTCTGCCTCCATCAAAAACTCTTTCCTTAAAAAATGCAAAACTATAGCCTGCTTCTTTTATGTCAGACGTGCGTTCGACGTAGTCTGGCACCGCAAGTTACTATACCAAATTAAGAATATAGGTTGATTGTACATTGCTTAACGTCCCGACAGCAACAAGGCTTTCTCAGGACGTGCCTGCACTGCTTGTGAAAAAAAAACTAAACAGAACATTGAATGTATGTCGCCAGCCGGTCAAATACATTAAATAAACCTAACACATGGGGCCTAAATAAAGCTAAGACCATTTAGCAACACACATCCAATATCAAGAGCTACAGGCAGTGCAGACAGTAGGGAGAGTTTTAAAAAGGCAAATACAGGTGAATGGACAAAGGGTAGACAGAAACATATGCCCCAGAATAGAGAGAAAAACCCACCCTGTGGGGCTGACCAGGGTGACCCTGGGAACTAAAAAATACCTAACCCCACCCAACTCCCCCAGGGCAGACCCGGGTGGGGGAAGAATATAGGTGTATCAGGAAATATTTATACTTATCTAAAAAAATTTCCTTCAAAGAACACAGCAGGTAAAAATTAAACAAACCTACTCCAAAGTCCACAAGACGGACTGCGGGGTCCCGCAGGGCACCTGCCTCGCCCCACTTCTTTTTAATAAAATGATGGCAGATCTCCCTCAGTACTTGAAATTAAATGTAAAGAAAATAGTAGCCTCCCCCCTTCATCTATCTCAATATGCAGACGGCATTGCCATCTGGCAGGTCGTCAAAGCTAAAACTGTAACTTCCAAAACCGGTGAAATTCAACTTAAGAATAATAAACTCTTCCAAACGGCTATAACTGCTGTACAAAACTATTTAATCATGAACGGATTTGAAATATCACCGGATAAGACGCAGCTCATCTTTTTTTTAGCCCCACCAGGGTCAAAAACGACTTTCAATTTACCCTTACAAATCAAAGAATTACGTACCCAATAAAACCATCCAATCATATAAAATTCCTAAGCCCTAACTCAAACCCTAAATTGGATGCCCCACATAAACAGCCTAATCACTAAAGCCAACAAAGCGACCAATCTTATTAAAATTCTTAAACATGAAATTCGAGGCCAAAATACCAAAATTCTCATACACTTACACCAAGCACTAGTACGATCTAATTTAATATATGGGGCAGAATGTTTTTTCTCTGTCTCCAAAACTGCTTAAAAACTCTGGTAGCGGCGGAGATGCGATCACTAAAACACATACTAGGAATACCAATGCATGCCTCCAACCAAGCAACTTATGCTCAAATAAACAAACTTCCATTACACCATTACTTACTAAAATTCTGTGCAACCTACGCTACCCGCATATTCACAGTCGAAAATAACGCACAAAACACGTACCATAAAGAACTAAAATCAGATAAATTTGAAGCCACTAAATTTCATAATCCAAATACTAGAGCCCCCTCGACCCTTACTTCTGTCATAGAACCTATATGTAGCCAGACTAATGTCACTCCCCACACTGTAATCGCGTTTCCTACCCCCATTCTTCCGCCATGGACCCTCCTGGCGGCCTTTATTACTACGGAAATACCAAATGTAAATAAACAATTAGACCCTCATCTGCAAAAAGCTTTAACACTAGAATTTCTAGATGCCACATACCAAAACGCTTTAATCGCCTACACCGACGGCTCCGTTGATCTCAATGGAAATGTCGGTTGCGGCTTCTTTATCCCTGCCCTGGAAAAAACATCCTACTATTGCCTGGGTCAGGACTGCTCCATCTGCACGGCTGAGCTGGTGGCCATCACTATGGCACTTTATCACCTTCTGGCTCAGCCGTTGCAGCTCTATCAGTTCCTGATCTGCACAGATCCAGGGCAGCCCTACAAAGTTTAAAATTAAAAGGTAAGGCAAATCGACCAGATATAGTCAGTGAAATAAATAACGTTATCCATAAAGCGAGGAGTAAACATCACCCTCCAATGGATTCCATCCCATGTAGGAATCCTTGGGAACGAAACAGCCGATAAAGCCGCACGCATGGGCGCCACAAACTCACCTGGCGCCCAGCCAATTTCCATTTCGGCCTCTGCGAAAGAAATTCAAGCCAAAATTAAGAAACAAATCTCCTCAAACTACCTACGCGAAAAAGTAGTCTTGAGCCGCGAGTACCCACACGTCCTGGCCTACCGACTCAGTAAAACAAGTATTATTAGAACCATACCGGTAGTCGACTCGGTCATCCACAGACTTTGTACAAACAGCTGGCGACGCAGATGGGCCCACCCAATCTGCCTCTGCGGGGAGGACTTCACGCCCGACCATGCCCTGTTGGAATGTGACCTCTCCGTAGAATGTGCGGTAATTAGAGCCTCCTGCCCCTCCGCCAAAACTATAGACTTACTACTAGATACCGCTGACGAGCGCCTTCTTACCCGGATCAGTACGGTAGTAAATACCACTTATTTGCAAAACCTTCTCTGAGAATCCCATGGCACCACTCTCATCGTCACACTGCGCGTGCGCGTATTGTTTTGACTAACAGGGTGATCCCCGCGCGCTTGCCCTAACCAAAATAGATTTCTCCTCTGCGAACGTATTCTTGGTTGTACATAGATTTTAATGGTCTTTTATACCGTGGTCCTGAAATTTTTAAAACCTCTTTTAACCTATTTGTAAAAAAATAAAATTTAACTGTATTCTTAACGAAGATAGGCTCATTCTATTTTTAACTAGCTCATGACAAAATATGAGGGAAACTTGAACTATTTTTAAAACATTTTTTTATATAGGCGATCCTGGAATTTTAAGTTGGATTTTTAAATACTAAACAAAGTCTACGTCGACTTAAATAAATATTGGTTTGCCTTGTTGTGACTCCAGGGACACCAAGTTAAAGCTGACTAATTTCATACTATTACTGGTCCAATATGGTCCAAACGACCTGGCTGTAGGCTGTAGAGATCAGCAGACACAATGTGTGATCCACACAGCTGATCCACAAACAGTGAAGCAGTAGGTCTGACCAGGACACCGGCCAAAAGAAAACTGATTTTAACCTTCGTTAATTTTTAACCCCTGTACTTAAGTGATTCTAAATACTAAATTGGATTTTAAATGTGGAAAGTAAATTATACCTTTTTTATACATAAGGACCGCTGTTGTGGGGAAGTGAATTATAAATTATTTTATAAAAACTAACAGATAAATGATAGAAGCAGATATTTTATGTTGTTTGTTAATTAAAGCCAAAGTGCTAGTCCCTGATCACCTCGGTGCAGAGGGACAAAAAATGGAGACAACAACATAGGCTGTACGGTCCAAAAGTCACAGAGCAGCACAGACACGGGCACGATGCAACACAAAAGGGGCAGTGCTGCTTTTTGTGTCACCAGCTTGTCGTGACCACAATAAAAAGATTGCATTTATAAACTGTGAAACTTGGGTAAGCAGATATTTACTACAAAGTCTCAAAAGGCCGCCCTATAGTTTGGACGGCTCAGGCCCCCCGCTGGTGACTGAATACAATGAAATGATTAGATTGATTGATTGATTGTACATTGCTTAACGTCACGACAGCAACAAGGCTTTCTCAGGACGTGCCTGCACTGCTTGTGAAAAAAAAAAAACTAAACAGAAAATTGAATGTATGTCGCCAGCCGGTCAAATACGTTAAATAAACCTACAACATGGGGCCTAAATAAAGCTAAGACCATTTAGCAACACACATCCAATATCAAGAGCTACAGGCAGTGCAGACAGTAGGGAGAGTTTTAAAAAGGCAAATACAGGTGAATGGACAAAGGGTAGACAGACATGCCCCAGAATAGAGAGAAAAACCCACCCTGTGGGGCTGACCAGGGTGACCCTGGGAACTAAAAAATACCTAACCCCACCCAAGTCCCCCAAGGCAGACCCGGGTGGGGGCCTAACCCCACCCAAGTCCCCCAGGGCAGACCCGGGTGGGGTGAAATGATTAGAACGCGAGATGATGGTGTCGTGTCACAGGTGCCGAGGGCTCTTATCGGCCGGCAAACCTACGCTATTGTTTGCTATACTCTGATGTCGCATGTGTGAAATTTTCTGGTTGACTGGTTACCGCTTTCGTCACAGGTGTGAAAGTTTCTGACTGGGCGTGTCGCCGGCAGCGCTTTTAGTCGCGATGATTCGTACAGGGATCATGGAGACTAAAACCGCTACCGGCACGAAAAGGGTTGCTTTTGTTTGGAAGTACTTGAGCTGTTTGTGAAAGAAATCGGATATAAAAAGACGCGTTTTGGCGTTTTCCTCTCACTTCTTCACACAGCCACTTCAGACACGCTGCTTGAGCCTTGCTCCTACCTGCCTACCTGCTGCGCCGCTTTGCCGTTGGGCTACGCTACACTACGCTGCGCTTCCTTCCTGCTTTCTTCAACGTCGCTTCGCCGATCTACGCTTGTCGCTACCTCTACGCACACTTAGACAGCTGGCATATTATTCTGCTAAGTCCTTTTCAGGACCGCCTTGTTAAGGACTCACCTAGGTGGCTGTGGTTGTCTCTTCGGTCAAGAAAACTTGGTTTAATCTTTTTTATAAATAATTTTTATTCTGATAGTGATTCTTAAACTGATTTTAGTTTGGAAGTTTTTAGGGGAAGCTGGCCCGACAGAGGTACACTTATGAGGACTTTCTGTTCGGGTCTATGTCTTCTTCTGCTGAGACCGACGATGGATCTGGCTCCTCGTCGGTCTTAGATGACGGTCAGAAAACCCCCGTTGGGGGTAAGAGAAAAAAGAAAGATAAAGATAAACGAAGACGGACTAGGGCTAGGGCCAGCGGTGTCACCAATCTGCATGCACCGACGCCTGCTGCTAGCTTTGAAGGTGGAGGTAGTCTGCCTGTGTTATCCCCTGGCCGGGCCTCATTAGGAGGCTCGGTCGGGGGAGAGCTTAGGGTATTCTCTTCCCCTCCCCACTCCCCGGACATTGCACGTGTCTCTGACACAGTCCCGGGAGAGCTTAGGGCTAGCATCTCCCATCCACAAACTTCTTTGGATATTGGAGAGGAGGGACCTGGCGGAGCTGTTGTGGAAGATTCTACACAGCACCGGTTGGCCCCTCTTGTCCGTCAAAATTCACCCGAAAGTTACAGTATGGATGGACTCCCGCACCCTCTCATTGTCAACGAAAATATCGAAGACGGTGAGAGTGCTGCGGTGAATTCCACACTAAAATCTGGCAATGTTGAGGGTGACCCGCCTCCCTCTGCTGGCGGTGGTTTGTCTGCTGCCGGTGGGAGTGGGGACGGTGATCCCTCATCTAGAACCCCTTTCAGGACAGTTGTCAATAAGAAAGTAAATAAGCTTAGATCTAAACAAAAAATAGTGGACTCGGATGGTGGCTGCCCTGGTCCCGCTGCTGAGGTGTGGTGCACCTATCCAGTTAGGGTTCATGATCTTGGAACTGGATCTTCCAGACTCCGGGATCATGGCACGCTTCAGCCCCACCTCTGCGATGGTGCTGGGGTTGCCCCATCTGAGATCACCTTAAGACAGATAGGTAGGGATGTTTGGATAGTCTCTTGTCCTAACACCAGATCTCAAAAACTGTTAGCTGCTAAAAAGAACCTCGGTGGGGCTGATGTTGAGTGTACCATCCCCACACCTAGGGTTGTGGGGGTGGCCCACGGGATCCCCCTCGCTGAGGACATTAAATATATTAAAGATTCACTCGCCAAACAAGGATACCGGACAGAAGTGACTAGGCTCACCAATAGAGATGGGGTCCCCTCGAGAGCGATAAAGATCGACTTCTATGAACTGACAAAGCTTCCTCCCAGAATCAAAATAGGAGTTCACTTTCTCTCGATTGAGACGTATGCCCCTCCTGTGCTGCGTTGTTCTAGATGCAGCAAGTTGGGACATACGGCTCGAGTGTGTAGAGCTAAACAGGCAGTGTGTGTCAGATGCGGCGGCCGTGACCATGTCCGGGATGCCTGCCCTGACACCACAGCACCTAAATGTGTTAATTGTGGTGGCGCACATAGTGCGGCCTACCATAAATGTCCCCAGATAATTCTCCACAGAGAAGCCAATAAAATCAGAAATGAAAATTATATCCCGTACAAGGAGGCTGTAAGGAGGGCCCAAATCAATACTACTAAAAAGAAGGATGAGAATGTTAATAAAGCTTCATTACCGGTAGGTCTGGATACCACAGCGTGGACCAGACCTCCTGCAATTCGTTCACAGCCCGCTCGCAAACAGCCTGCTTCGCAACAAAAAAGTAAACAGTCAATGACGTACAGAGATATATTAGTTCAAAGTACTTCGCAGGCTAAAGTAGTAGATAGGGAGGAGAATGATAAATCTCCTCCTCTGCCTCCTCCCCCCCCCCCCCCCCCCCATCGTTGATGGAAGGGATGGAGGAACAGAGACAAGAATTACCTCCTCGAAGAACTTTGAGATTCGGAGAGGTCCGGCAAACTGACGATGGCCCTGGGTTGAAAGAGTTCATGCTCAGGGACATCGCCCAGCAAACTCAAATGTTGATTTCAGCAGTTGCTGGGGGAAGTGTGCAGGGGATTGTGATGGCCATGTTGCAGTTCAATCAGCTCATCATGTCCATCCTGGTCCCCATGCTTACGGATCCCAACATTAGCTGACTGATTAAAATAGATAATAGTAAAATTCAAGACAGTGGTGATAGGTTTTTTCCGCCGTCATGGGAGTACTGAATAGTGACAAATTAAAAGTCCTACAGTGGAACTGTCGGGCGATAGGGTCTACTATCCACTATTTAATTAATTACTTGGATAAAAATGATTTCCATGTAATTTGTTTGCAATCCCTGGCTAGGACTAAAGTTAAATTACCTATTATTAGGGGATATCATTATCCACCGATAGTTGAATCTCCTACTAAAATTACTGATAAAATTTATACAGCAATATATGTTAGAACAGGGATTGATCATGTAGTAATGCACTCACCGGTTCCTATACATGAAACACAACCTATTTATAGTAGTTATATTCAAATCAGAACTAGTACGCATAAGGTTATTAATATACTTAACCTATATGCACCTAAGTCGGTTTCTCCAACAGGTTTGGAGTGGTTGTGTGCCCTTCCGGGTGGTGGATGGTTGGTCATGGGTGACCTTAACATCCACCATCCGCTCTGGTACGCAAAGATTCCTGACTCTCGTAATATAGCACATAAACAGGCTGATGATATATCTAAATCTAACCTTCTTATTTTAAATAGTGGTGAACTTACCAGAATCCCTGATAGTATACAACAACACCCATCGGCGGTTGACTTGACCTTAGCCTCCAATAATATTTTCTTGGATGTTTCTTGGGTGTTGGGCGATGATCCGATGGGGAGTGATCATCTACCGATATCCTTGGAACTAATACTTAAAACTCAGTTGGTTAATAATCTCCCCGAATCTAATAGAAAATTTCAATATGATAAGGCTAATTGGTTTTTATTTCAGGAAAATTTTAATCAACATAAAAACACTATAGATACTACTAATGTGGATACATTTAATGATTCTCTAAGTAGAGTGATTTTTAATGCTGCTGAGGTAGCTATTCCACGGAGCAAGGGAATTCCATCGGATAAACCTTCCAATGCTTGGTGGAATGAGGAATGTGATAGGGCTGTGAAGGAAAAAAAGAAATTCTATAATAAATGGAAAAAAACTAGGAACCCTGATGACCATGTGGCTATGAAATCTGCTAATATTCAGTGTAATAAAACTATTGCATTGGCTAAACTTAAATGTCTAGACAATGTTTTAACTAATGAAATTAATGATCCGACAGATTTGACAAAGGCATGGAAAATAGTTAAAAAGTTTAAAAATATTAAAAATCCTTCTCCTGTTCCAATAGTTATAAATAACTTAATGTATTCTACTGACCAGGATAAAGCAGATATCCTGGCAGAAACCTTCGCTAATGTTAGTACCACTGAAAAATTTAACTCTGTTGCTAAAAATTTTCGTGTTGCTGAAGAAGATAAGTTGGTACTTGAAGGTTTGCTAATTCCAGAACCGGGAGATACTGCTTTGATTAACCTTCCATTTACTATGGAGGAATTTAATTCTGTTTTGTCCCAACTCAAATCTAGAAAAATTTCTCCGGGACATGATCAAATAACTTATATTATGCTGAAAAATCTTCCAATTGAAGGAAGTAAACTGTTACTAGATCTATATAATAAATGTTTTGAAGAGGGTCATTTTCCTTTGGCCTGGCAGCATGGTTTAGTGATTCCGATTCCTAAAACGAAAAAACCTCGAAACCTTGTATCTTCATATAGACCTATAACCTTAACACCGCATATCAGTAAAGTATTTGAGCGGTTGGTTAAGAACAGATTAGAATATTTTTTGGAAAAAAATAATATTATTCCTAAAGTTCAGGCTGGTTTTCGGAAATTTAGATCTGTTTCCGACCAGCTGTATGCTTTATCATCTTCAATTAAGCAAGCTTTTAAAAAGAATCAAAAAGTTATGGCCTGTTTCTTTGACGTCAAACGAGCGTTTGATGTCGTATGGCATAAAAAAAACTGTTATATAAGATTTATGCACTTGGCTTAACTGGAAATATTTTCAAATACTTTGAAAATTTTTTAAAACGAACTTTCCAGGTCAAACACGGACAGGCCCTCTCCAAAACACATAGTACTGATTGTGGAGTACCGCAAGGTACCTGTCTTGCTCCTACTCTATTTAATATTATGATGGCGGATCTCCCGGTGTACCTAAAAACTAAGCTAGACAAATACACTAATAATACTGTACAAATATGACAGTATGCCGATGACATAGCCATATGGAAACCAGTTAAAACTAATTCCCGTGAAAGGGAAATATCTAGAGAAAAAGCTATGAAATTTCAAAAGGTTATTGACCTCGTACAAGAGTACTTGGAAAATAATGGTTTTGAGTTGGCACCTGAAAAAACGCAGTTAATTATTTTCAGTACTATGAAAGCTAAATTTAGTATTCCATTAACTGTCAGTAATTTTGATATGAAATATTCGCTGACTTTGCTAACTCAAATCAAATTCCTGGGCGTGATCTTTACGTCCACATTAAACTGGACACCTCATATAAACAGCCTTATTTGTAGGGCGAATAAAGCGGTTAACATAATTAGACTCTTAAAATATGAAGTGTGGGGCAGAAATACTAAACTTCTGTTGCACCTCCATCATGCGCTTGTGCGTTCTAATCTCAATTATGGAGCGGAATGTTTTCTCTCAGCATCTAAGCGAGTTCTTAAAATGCTAGAGGCTGCTGAGATGAGATCGCTGAAGTGCATTTTGGGGGTGCCAGAGTTCACCTCAAACAAAGCAGTATATGCCCTCACCAAGATACTTCCCTTGGAACAGTTCCGCTTAAAATTTTGTGCAAACTATTTAAATCGTATGTTCAAAACTTCTAATAACGCCCAGGATATATTTCATAGTGAAGTCAACATGGATCGTATGGAATTAGCCATCCATGCGATCCAAAAACGTAGGATTCAACCATCCCTAACCGCTCTGGTTCACGAGATCCAAGTTAGGGCTGATGTGGTTCCCCAGACTATAAATCCGATTCCGCTTTCTCCTTATCCGCCTTGGACCCTCCTGGCGGCCTCAATAAGTACGGATATACCAAATATTACTAAAAAAAAGTGATTTAAATTTACAAAGAATAACAACTTTGGATTATTTGGAGACTCGGTATCCACACTCGCTCACTGCATATACCGATGGATCGATTAATGATGCCGGAGATGCGGGGGGCGGGGTGTTTATCCCGTCTCTAAGTAAAACTATTAGTTATAGTTTGGGTAGGGGCTGGGCTATTTGTACGGTAGAACTTGTGGCCATACTTATGGCCCTTGATCACGTACTGACCCTGCCCCTGCAGATGTATCAATTTCTCATTTGTACAGATTCCAAATCTGCTTTGCAGAGTCTAAAATGTATTGAATATTCTGGCAGACCTGATATAGTACTAGAAATAAAATTATTAATTAATCAACTCAGTCTTAGGGGGGTCAGTGTCGCTCTCCAGTGGGTCCCTTCTCATGTCGGAATCCTAGGTAACGAGGCTGCTGATCGGGCCGCTCGGGCTGGTGCGACCGGTTCGCCGGGAGCCCAGCCCGTGCGGCTCACTCATTCCTTTCAAGATGTTAAAAATAAAATTAATAAAGTTATAGTTGATATTAGTAATGAAAATAATTTAATATTGGCTAGGGAGTATCCAAACATCCTTGCCTACAGAATTATGAAAAATCATTCGATTTATAAACTGCCTATGGTAGACGGGGCGATCAATAGGATTTGCACTGGTGGTTGGCGTGCCAGACTGACTCGCCCTGCATGTCTCTGCGGCGAGGACTTCACCCCAGACCATGCGGTCTTGGAGTGTGTGGCTTTCGACGCAGAGTGTGCTGAGCTGAGAGCAGCTTATCCGGTAGCCTCGTCTCTCCATACAATTTTAGAAAACGCTAATAAGCATACTATTGCTTTAATTACAGTTATATTGAAACTTCCTGTCTTCTCTGAGCTAATTTAATATAGTACCTTTACCATATAAGTCAATGGGCACATCGGTGGCCCTATCCCAGGTCTGTCTTGAATTTTTTTTTTCTGACCGTCAAATTAAGTGTAAAGTGTATAGATTTATTTTGTAGATTTTATTCTATAATTCTTAATGGATGGTCCTGAATTTTATCCTAATTTTAGAAATTTTCTTTGAAATAAATTAATGTACAAATGACCGTTGTCTCTGTTCTGGGTCAGAGACCAAAACTCCAGCTATGTATACGAATCTTATATTTTTATCTTGTAATTTTTAACTCTAATTAATCTCTATATTGCGCTCAGATTAAAGTTATAATGGCTAGTCCCTGATCACTATTAGTGCCAATGGGACATAAAAATGAAGAAGATGATGATGATGCGTTTTCCTCATTCGCTTCCTAGCGCTCACTCCAGACATCATCCCAGCATTTTCAACAACGTTATCTTCATCTCAGTCATGGGCAAGACCTCGAGACCTGCACGCCCCCTCTACCAGTCTCCTCACCACAGAGCCGAGATTTACCTGAACTCTAAGGAAGAGTGCTGGCACTTGGAGCCTCTTTCTCTGCAAGTGGAAGACGCTCAGAGTTCAAGCATTCTTCCAGAGTTTTCAGAGGAAGTCCCTCCAGCTCAGCCGACTGTGGAAGAGGACTGGGAATCAGAATTGATGGTCTTATATCCAGTCTTGACCGAGGACTGGGAGCAGGAGTTGATCCCTATTTCTCCGCCTCCTCAGATCCAGGTGGCTTATGAGGGTCTGTGCCCCTGTCAGGAGCTTATTGCTCCTCCTCAGCTTGAGGATCTCGGCCAGTGCCAGGTCAGTCAGCCAAGCGAGAAGGACTATGATCTTTGGCAGCAGATCGTTGCCAGCCATGTCCCTGTGGACGAGTAGACGATTCATTTTCTAGCGAGATCTATGGTCAATGTAGTTTAGTTTAGTTTGCGATCTATGGTCAAAATAGTTTAGTTTTTACTATAGTTTAGTTTAGTTAGCTCATTTAGTTAGTGTTTTTAGTTTTAATATAAAGTAATATTAGTTGCGTTCGTTTCGGTTGTTTTGTTGTTCCTCTTGCATTCGTTTCGGTTGTTTTGTTGTTCCTCTTGCATTCGTTTCGGTTGTTTTGTTGTTCCTCTCAGTCAGGGACTGAGACTACCCACCCACGCCACGTGGAGGCCGGTGCCCAGTGGGTTTCCCCAGGGTCACCCTGGTCAGCCCCGCAGGGTGGGTTTATCTCTTTTTTCTGGGGTACATATTTCTGACCACCGTAGGTCCATGCACCTGTATTTCCCTTTTTTTTAAAAAAACTTTCCCCGCTGCCTGTAGCTCGTGATATTGGATTATGTTGCTAAGTGGTCTACTGCACCTACGAGATGATGAGTTATGTGTCGGCGATTAATGCATTTTTAATACAGCGATTAATGCATTCTGCAACTGTAATGATTTTCTACACATTTTTTTAAAAGAATGTGCAGCGTCCCTAGCATGTCCCTTTGGTTTATTTAGCATATTAAACCGGCTGACGATCACATACATTCAATATTCTGGGGTTTTTTCACAAGCAGCGCAGGCACGTCCTGAGAAAGTCTTGTTGCCGTGGGGACGTTAAGCAATGTACAACCAACCACCCAACTTACCTCGTCTAAATATTATGATGTTTCATGTATTTTTGTTCTGTACACCAAAAAGCTTCAGAGAACGTGTGATGGTCATGTGCGCATTCAGATCTGTATGTTAGACGACTGCCGATTTTCAAGAAAAAGAAAAAGAATCCAAATAAAACATGCAAGCCCCTCATAACATGACACAGTTTTAATACGGGATTGGCTGTATGCAATAGCTCCACGTTAAAACTGCGGGAATTTTCCATGATGCTATCATGGATCCATCACTGAATTCACGTCAGCACTTGGATTTATCATAGTTGGTTCTGCTGTTTACTGCAGGTCACATTTTCAAATGCCCAATGAAGCCCTTCCCTGTCAACGTACGTACATATTGTTTCTGAAATTTGTGTTCACTTAACGACCAAAAGCCGATAGACACAAAGTGAACCCAGGAAAAGGGATAGATCATCATCAGCCGCCGAGCGGGGGCTTATAAGGATCTAGGATCTTATGCTTCTTGCTGTCTGATTGCGTTCCAATTTTTCCTTGCAGTGAAAGGGTTAAAACGTTCCATACGTGCTGCATTTGGATGCTCGCGTATCAGGGTGCAAGCACGTCTTTAACTCATTCAGCCCGACGGCCGTATTTCTCAAATTTTGGAGGCGTCACCTAACGACTATGCACCTGTTGCAGGAGATGGATCGACCATGATAATTCAAGGGCAGTGCCAGATTAGCTTGGCGCCGACAGGCGCCAAGCTAATCTGGCACTACCCTTCAATTATCATGGTCGACCCATCTCCTGCTGTGGTGCGTCAGGGCTGAATGGGTTAATGTTTTAACGACCTCAGGTCAAAGGCATATCCGTCATTTACTTTTCTTCAGATGATCAGCAAAATAAAACCCGTGATAATATTTTTGCCTGCGCCATTTCAACATAACACGAATGGCATATGTATTCAGCAAATGTGCATCGTGCACCATACGCGTACTTCGCGAAGTCTGCAAAGTAGACTGCAGATTTATAATCATGTCTAGACTTTACACACATTTTGCCTTGATCCTGTTGTGACCTGCTGCCTCACTATTTTAGATCAGCTGTGTGGATTCTACACACACTGTCTCCACTGACCCTACAGCCTACAGACAGGCCACTTGAACAATGTTGGACCTGCGGCTGTGTGAAGGTCTAGATATGTGGTTGTGACAAGGTCCAGAAAATTTCGCTCATTCCCCACACCAGGAAGGAGAAATCGAATTGGGTTTTCCTACAACTCGAAAGAGGTCGCTCTTGTTTCATGCTAAAGCTATAGTCAGCCATTAGGAAATTAACTGAATGTAGGGCTGAACCAATTTTCTACTGCATAACTTTGCTGATACGGATATGATGCATCTGTGTTCGCGCTTGCGCTTTGGCGTGCTGCTATTGGAATCATGATGGATCCATAATCATTCAGAATATTGACCGGAATAATGGCCGAAAGCGAACAGATCCTACAAGTGTTGTAACCATGTACACACCACCCTTCCTATGAAGTCGGTCACTTCCTGGAGACAGCATCGTCAGTAGTAGTCAAGAGATTGATTAATTGATTGATTGTACATTGCTTAACGTCCCGACAGCAACAAGACTTTCTCAGGACGTGCCTGCACTGCTTGTGAAAAAACAAAACAAAAAAACAGAATATTGAATGTATGTCGCCAGCCCGTCAAATACGTTAAATAAACCTAAGACATGGGGCCTAAATAAAGCTGAGACCATTTAGCAACAAACATCCAATATCAAGAGCTACAGGCAGCGCAGACAGTAGGGAGAGTTTTAAAAAGGCAAATACAGGTGAATGAACCAAGGGTAGACAGAAACACATGCCCCAGAAAAGAGGGGAAAACCCACCCTGTGGGGCTGACCAGGGTGACCCTGGGAACTAAAAAGTAGTTAACCCCACCCAAGTCCCCCAGGGCAGACCCGGGTGGGGAGTCAAGAGATGGTGGTGGGCGAGGTTGGTTGGTTGTACACTGCTTAAAGGCCCTATGACTTCCGCGAGGAACTGCTTGAAACAGCCGTGTATTCAGGTATTTCATTACAGCCCAAGTCCATTTGAACACCACAGGTACTCATTTTCCTCCAGAGAACGTGACATCTGAACACTGTACAAAAACCTAGTTCGTCTCGACGCGTAATCATCCTCGTCTAATATTAGCAGCAGACGACACAGATACGGCGATAGTTTCAACTGCTACAGATATGCGCATTGAATACAATATGGCATCACAGTGATTCTGTCAAGCAGACGCTTCTTTGGCGGTTTATCTTCAAAAGTGAGTGTATCATGTACAACTACAATGGCATACCACGCGGCAAGGAATCAGCTTGGTGACCGATACAGAGCAACGCAAACGGAAGTTAGCAGTAGCGTCAGAGATTTGAAATAATGACCAGATTGACAGGGGTGGTGCGAGATGCCGAGTCATGAGGCAAGACTGATTCCAGGAGAGGAGAAAAATCAAGTCCTCGCCGGTGAGAGTGAGACGATGCAGAGATAAAAAGTAAGGCTGCATTTCGACTTGTAAGTACCATTCCGAACATTTTGGGTATGACCCGTGTACGCTACGTTATCAATAATGTTCTCTTGATTCGACACATTTTACGCTGCACCAGCGTGTTGAGCCGAGATAGTTGACATCAGCACTGGCCGGAGACGTGCAGTTAACCACAGGTGTTCGTACGCACTGCAAATGTGTCACAGTAATGACGGTATACACACGAGGCGTGACGTTGGAAAGTTACCGGCTGTGGGCTGGCGGCAGTCGAGCGCCTGTGAGCATGCCTGCAAAAACGCTTTCTGGTACGGTACGAAGTGCGTAACAGCATTCAGTAAACACTTCAGCAAGTGGAAACTGGTCGGCTTCAGGAGATACAGTTTATTCTTGTTCGGAAGTATTCACGGTTTCAATTCTGAGCATGCCGTTTATGGGTCGCGCGCGCGCGCGCGCGGGCGCGCGCGTGCGTGCGTGCGTGCGTGCGTGTGTGTGTGTGCGCGCGCGCACACAAAAGACCTGAAATGGGTGACTGTCTTTACCATCCTTATGGAAAATGGGTGCGTGTAAAATTCTGGGTGCCCAAGTCAGACACCCATTTTTCTGAGGGTTGTTTCTGCATTGTCTTGCTTTAAGAAGTTGTAAAAAATAAAAAAAATCAGTTTTTCCCATTTCAAGGTTTTTACACGCAGTTTTGTGCTTAAAATGCACTCTGCTAGTGTGTTTGAACTTGTCCCAGCATTGTGTGTGTGTGCATGCATAAAACCTGTAAAATGGGCGTGTATGTGTGACATCACCCTTCTCATCTATAAATAACTTAATAGCTGATATGGGTCGACTGCGTCGGTGAGCCGAATTGAAACGGAGAGATACGAAAGGAGGGGGGGGGGGGATATTTTAGTTGTTTGAGGGAGTAAATTGTTTATGTTGCTACAAAATGAGGTTTGTTATTTGAGGGTGTGGTTGTTTTGTTTAAAAAAAAAGTGTTGTGCTTCCGGGGTGATGTGGAGGGTGGTCATCTAGTGACAAACTTGAGAGCCATGTATTCATTCGCTAGCGATTTAGCCTATATTATATATTCGTGCGCCGGTTGCTATGAAGTGAAGTGATTGTATGAGTGCGCAGTGTGAGTGAGGACGTATAGACTTTGGGCGAGGCTGTTGTTGTCTTGTGTCTTTTGGTTCAACCTGTTGGCTTTGCTTTGTTTGTGGGGTTTGTTGGTGTTATGCTTTCGTTTCGACTGCAACTCCTGTCAGATTGTATGCACAAATTGATTGAATGCAAATGACATCACACAGTCGGTGTCGTTAGGTGCGTCGTCTGCTGCAGTCGGTCGTTTAGTGCAGTATGAAGAGTGCAGGCTTGGATGGACCATTTTCCGATGTAATGCTAGGTCAGAGAAAGAAAACCTAATGTTGCCAAAGGGTGTAATAGTAAAGTATTGTTTGTGTGAATGCTGCCCGTTTGAGGGAAGGACTGGAAAGTCGAGTGCTGAGTGAAGAGAGAAGGCGACAATGGGAAAACTATGATATCCAGCACTATTACGTTGGAATAGATGCATAACAGTTACGACACGCCTGTAAATGAAAACACTTTTAACATTAACAAAAGTTGAGTTTAATGAGTTTTAAAACAGTTTTAATAAAAACTGTTGCCCGACACGCTTCTTAAAACAACCGTTTCTTAGTTATAAACCTTGTACCACGCCATAAACGCCGCGATTGCTTCTCAGTCTTAGCTGTCCTATAGTGTGGAATGTGGGACTTGGCCAACTGGATCCATTTGGTATCCCCACCCGGGTCTGCCCTGGGGGACTTGGGTGGGGTTAACTACTTTTTAGTTCCCAGGGTCACCCTGGTCAGCCCCACAGGGTGGGTTTTCCTCTCTATTCTGGGGCATGTGTTTCTGTTTACCTTTGGTCCATTCACCTGTATTTTCCTGTTTTAAACTCTCCCTACTGTCTGCACTGCCTGTAGCTCTTGATATTGTATGTTTGTTGCTAAATGGTCTTGGCTTTATTTAGGCCCCATATTGTAGGTTTATTTAACGTATTGGACCGGCTGGCGACATACATTCAATATTCTGGTTTTTTTTATATTTTTTATTCACAAGCAGTGCAGGCACGTCCTGAAAAAGCCTTGTTGCTGTCGGGAGGTTAAGCAATGATCAATCAGTCAATGGATCCATTTGGTGCACTCCAAAATGTGTATTTGCGAGTGGTTTGATGTGCAACTCGGTGCGCGCCTCTGAAATGACCCGATTCCAGGGATAATGAAAATCTTTCATTCATAAGAGAGCATTCAGCAGCTCTAAAATGAAACCAAAAGTGATGACCCCCCCCCCCCCTCAAACCTTCACGCTCCCCCTCCCCCTCCCCCCTACCCCCACCCAAACAATCATAAGAAAATCAACCAGAGGTATGTTTAGTGAGGTATTTGTTCACTGTGTGTTGTGTCATTGTGCTTGACATTTTTAATGCAGGAAAAAGAAGGAATATACATTAAGTTAAAAAAAAATGACATCAAATAAATGTGGAAAAGAAGCATCAAATATTCCGTGAACTTTACCTTTTACAGACACCTAATTTTCTTGAGATGTCCATGCTAAAATGAGTGATTTGACGAGGACACCCATTTTCACTGTAATGCCAGTTTTTGTGTGAGAGGCACCCACTTTATTAGTAGAAACCCATTTTTCTCCATCCAGTGGCTCTGTTTCTAGAAACTGTCTATTTTATTTTAAGTTGTAGAGCTTAGTTACAAGGCGAGTTCTAAACATTAGCATCAACTCCACAGCCCTAGAATAAATAGAAACATGGGAACCCATTTTCACATAAAATGGTAGGTAACCCACTCTGAGGCTTTTGTGTCCATGTGTGTGTGTGTGTGTGTGTGTGTGTGCGTGTGTGCGTGCGCGCAATTTTGTAGCACACACGCACACACACACACACACACACACATACACACACACCCATATGCTGTGCTTAAAATAGTTCCTAGTATACCATGTAGTATGTCATTATATTATCACCCGCATTTATGTTTATGTATTACTTTATTATTTACAGTTGCAGGTGCAGATGATTTTGAGACGTATGCAGCATCTTGCCTCATTAATGACACTGTTTTGCACTGTACTCTTCCAAGATGTTTCCCTTTCGCAAATTGTTAGGGTGATTTTGATACAAGCTTGGGACCGGATGCCACAGGCAGTACTTAGAACTGTGACAGTGACTCTCCAGTGGCTATTGTAGTCTCTCTGCTTAAAAATTACTTGTCTGGTATTGCTACTGACATGCTGCAGAAGGATGAAACAGTGTCCCCCCCCCCCCCCCCCCCCCCGAGATTACTCTACATGTTTCGCTTATATCACAAAGAGTGATCAACCATACAAAACATTTCTGGGACTGATACGAATTTGGCTTATGGTGTAAAATATACTCCCAAAAATGTGGTTTTATCTTGAGTGAAATACTAATACTTTGTACCTGTTTGTACTGTAGGGTTACTTTGTACCTGTGTGTACTGTAGGGTTAGTTATTTGGGTTTAATGCCGAGCAGGCGACTAAGGCCATCTCACGGCGGGATGGGTAAAAATCTGGCCAGCCAGACTAAAAGAAAGGTCTCAAGACAAGATGTAAATATATCTTTAAAAATATTTCATGCTAATAATGTGTTGACGATGTCATGGCATGGATAGACAGTAACAAACATGTCAAACCCAGAAAGAAAAAACAACAGAGTTACTGCCCGTCGCTCAGCATCCCGCCGGCTCAGTTCAACATTTACACCGAGTCTTTACGCATAGATTACACCGATTCCATTTTAGTCGTCGGTCAAATATCTTGGTGTCAAGCTCGGTAAGACTTTGAGTATGCAGGATCACGTCCGGCGATGAAATTTGTCGTGGTGCTTCATACTCGCCGAGACGCATCGCCTCTGTCCGACACAGTTCTGAATCTGCCACTGCAAACTTAGTGAATACTTTAGTCACGAGCCGTCTTGACTACTGCAATTCTCTGCTTTTTGGTATTCCATCTGAGCAAATTAACCGCCTTCAGCGAGTTCAAAATAATTCCGCAAGGCCGCTTGTGAAGCGCAGGCGAAAACGATTGATTGATTGATTGTACATTGCTTAACGTCCTGACAGCAACAAGGCTTTCTCAGGACGTGCCTGCACTGCTTGTGGAAAAAAAAAATATTGAATGCATGTCGCCAGCCGGTCCAATACGTTAAATAAACCTACAACATGGGGCCTAAATAAAGCGAAGACCATTTAGCAACACACATCCAATATCAAGAGCTACAGGCAGCGCAGACAGTAGGGAGAGTTTAAAAAAGGAAAATACAGGTGAATGGACCAAGGGTAGACAGAAACACATGCCCCAGAATACAGAAGAAAACCCACCCTGTGGGGCTGGCAGGCGAAAACGAGACCACGTAACTCTTATACTGAAAGACCTTCACTGGCTTCCAATCCAATCCCGCATAAAGTTTAAGATAGCGACCCTTGCATACCGCCATTTTGATGGCAGTCTTCCGTTATACCTTTCCTCAGTCTAATTACTTACCAGCCCTCTCGCTCACTGCATTCATCGGGAGAGAAACTTCTCCGGCAAAGTTCCATCTCAAATCTGCCGTTGAACGTTCTTTTAGATGTACTGCTCCATTAATCTGGAATTCCTTACCGACCGAGCTCAAATGCCTCCACCCTTAAGCAGTTAAAATCAAAGTTAAAAACTTACTTTTTTCGCAGACTTTCGTGTAATTTCTGTGCACACCCCCGGCAGACTGTGTGTGTGTGTGTGTGTGTGTGTGTGTGTGTGTGTGTGTGTGTGTGTGTGTGTGCGTGCGTGTGCGTGTGCGTGTGCCAGTGTGTGTGTGTGTGTGTGCGTGTGTGCGTGTGTGCGTGCGTGCCGTTTTCGCCTGCGCATTGAGTTACATAATAAATAATGAGAAATGCGCCATATAAATACCAATTATTATTATTATTATTATTAAAATGTCGCACAGGTATTTAAAGGAAACGTCTACAGACTCTCAAAAAGGTCAAAATAATAGAATTAAATCTATGAATGTTCAAATCTTATTAAAAATATCGCACTCTGTCAAAAAAATGAAGATTTTGTCCGGGGGAGAGGGGGGGGAGGCACATCCCGGAACAAGTTAGTTGGGTTAAACGCCGAGCAGGCGACTAAGGCCATCTCACGGCGGGATGGGTAAAAATCTGGCCAGCCAGACTAAAAGAAAGGTCTGAAAAGAAGATGTAAATATATATTAAAAAATATTTCATGCAAAAATGTCGCACGGATCTTGAAAGGAAACGTCTACAAACTCTCAAAAAGGTCAAAATAATGAAATTCACATAGTCTATGAATGCTCAAATCTTAATACATGCATTCTCTCAAGAAAACTGAAGATTTTGTCCGGGGGAACATCCCGGAACAAAACCTTCAAGGAGTCTGCTGTGAAGTGTTTATATCTTGTGTCAAATAGATCGGCACAAGATAGCAAAAAGTGTTTAACAGAAAACTGCTCATCGCAGGCATAACACCATGGACGCTGCTCCTGTTTAAGTAAATAAGAGTGCGTAACATACGTGTGGCCGATGTGGAGCTGAGCCAGGACCGTCTCCTCACGGCGGCTGCCGCAGCGATAAGGTAGACTGTTGGACACCTTAGAAAGAGCTTCATGCAGCTTCTTAGCTTCCTCTTCGTCCCACTCGGACTGCCACTCGCGGGCTATGTACGCACTAATCACAGGTCTAAAATTACTATGAACAGTCTGTGTCAGGGACAGGGTCTCTGCGGCCGTCGTTGGTAGCAGAATCTGCGATCCTGTTGCCTTCGATGCCCACATGCCCTGGGACCCAAATAAAAATGATGTCATAATATTCCTTCATCAAGTCTGCCTAAAGCTCTCTAATCTGCACCAGTAGTGGGTGGTCTGTTCCTATGCCCTGAAGGGCCTGGAGGGCAGGAAGAGTCCGACAGAATCAGGAAGTTCCTTTCCCTAGACCGATAAGCATGCTTGAGTGCCAGCAGAACTGCCTGCAGTTCTGCACTAAATACAGATGAATGATCTGGGAGGCGGAGCTTAAATGGGCGTCTAGGATGATGAGAGAACACTGCGGCCGCAGCCCGCCCTCCCATCCTCAGACTTTGACCCATCCGTATAAATACGACACTGGCCAGGAAAAATTGAAAGGAGTTCATTGAGGCTCTGTTGGTATATGACTGGCGGAGTAGAGTCCTTCTTGTGGGCGGTCAAGTCCAGCAAGATGTCAGGAACTGGTAAAAGCCAGGGTGGAGTCAAGTGGTGTGTTGCAGAGATTCTGAAATGTTGTCCAGGGCCCTGTCCGGCCGCCTGCAGATGAGGTCGGACACGGAGGAAAAGTGGACGGACAGATCCCGGATGGGTATCGTAAATCTCTGCAAACGGCAGACACAATCATAGGCATTGCCTGGATGGGCCTTCAGCTTCAGAACGTAGCTGAGCATGAGGCCAAAGCGGCGGAGCTTCAGAGAATGCTCTCCTGCCTCGGCAAACAGACTAAGAATTGGGGATGTCCTGAAGGCCCCCAAGACATATCCGCAGACCATGATGGTGAATTGTGTTCAGACGCCGTAGAACAGACTTGGAAGCCGAGCCATATACCACAGAGCCGTAATCTGGTTTCGACCGAACAAGAGCCCGGTACAGTCGAAACGGTAACACCCCAGTCAGTACGAACGACACGAAGAACGACGAGGGCCTTCTGACATGAGATTTAAAGATAAGTAATATGGTTGCGGAAGGTCAGTCTTCTGTCAAAGATGATTGATTGATTGATTGTACATTGCTTAACGTCCCGACAGCAACAAGGCTTTCTCAGGACGTGCCTGCACTGCTTGTGAAAAAAAAAATAAACAGAACATTGAATGTATGTCGCCAGCCGGTCAAATACATTAAATAAACCTAACACATGGGGCCTAAATAAAGCTAAGACCATTTAGCAACACACATCCAATATCACGAGCTACAGGCAGTGCAGACAGTAGGGAGAGTTTTAAAAAGGCAAATACAGGTGAATGGACAAAGGGTAGACAGAAACACATGCCCCAGAATAGAGAGAAAAACCCACCCTGTGGGGCTGACCAGGGTGACCCTGGGAACTAAAAAATACCTAACCCCACCCAAGTCCCCCAGGGCAGACCCGGGTGGGGTCTTCTGTCAAAGATGAGCCCCAGGAACTTTGCCTCCTCGGCCACCTAAATTGGCACCCCAGCGATGCTCATGCTAGGTTCCGGAAAAATGTTGTTCTGATTAGTACAATGCACACAGACTGTCTTGGAGGGCAAGAACTTGAATCCATTGAGAATCACCCACCGCTGGATGCGATCAACGCACAGTTGCGAGCGCCTCTCAAGGGACGCAAGTCCTCGACCTCTTCTGCACAAAACAAAGTCGTCAGCAAACAAAGAGCATTCAGAATCATCCATGACGGCGTTTACGACGTTGATTTTAATACTAAATAAAACAGGAGACAGAATGCTGCCCTGCGGGGCACCCTTCTCCTGTTCAAATGAGTCGGAGAAGGTGGATTGATTGATTGATTGTACATTGCTCAACGTCCCGACAGCAACAAGGCTTTCTCAGGACGTGCCTGCACTGCTTGTGAAAAAAAAACAACTAAACAGAACATTGAATGTATGTCGCCAGCCGGTCAAATACATTAAATAAACCTAACACACGGGGCCTAAATAAAGCTAATACCATTTAGCAACACACATCCAATATCAAGAGCTACAGGCAGTGCAGACAGTAGGGAGAGTTTTAAAAAGGCAAATACAGGTGAATGGACCTCGGGTAGACAGAAACACATGCCCCAGAATAGAGAGAAAAACTCACCCTGTGGGGCTGACCAGGGTGACCCTGGGAACTAAAAAGTACCTAACCCCACCCAAGTCCCCCAGGGCAGACCCGGGTGGGGATCGGAGAAGGTGGAGCCCACACTTTCATGAAACAACCGGTTAGACAAAAGGTTTTGAATAAAATGGGCAAGTGCCCTTTAAAACCCATGTCCAACAAGTCAGACAGTATACCATGCTTCCAAGTAGTGTCATATGCCTTCTCAAGATCGAAGAAAATTGCATATAGACATACTGTTTGTTGATAAAAGCATCTCGAATGAACGACTCAAAGCGGACTAGATGGTCAGTTGTACTACGGAACTGCCGGAAATCGCACTGGTTGATTGATTGTACATTGCTTAACGTCCCGACAGCAACAAGGCTTTCTCAGGATGTGCCTGCACTGCTTGTGAAAAAAAAAAACTAAACAGAAAATTGAATGTATGTCGACAGCCGGCCAAATACGTTAAATAAACCTACAACATGGGGCCTAAATAAAGCTAAGACCATTTAGCAACACACATCCAATATCAAGAGCTACAGGCAGTGCAGACAGTAGGGAGAGTTTTAAAAAGGCAAATACAGGTGAATGGACAAAGGGTAGACAGAAACGCATGCCCCAGAATAGAGAGAAAAACCCACCCTGTGGGGCTGACCAGGGTGACCCTGGGAACTAAAAAATACCTAACCCCACCCAAGTCCCCCAGGGCAGACCCGGGTGGGGGGAAATCGCACTGGTGGTCTGTAATCGCACTGGTGGTCTGTAATGATTGATTGTACATTGCTTAACGTCCCGACAGCAACAAGGCTTTCTCAGGACGTGCCTGCACTGCTTGTGAAAAAAAGAACTAAACAGAATATTCAATGTATGTCACCAGCCGGTCCAATACGTTAAATAAACCTACGACATGGGGCCTAAATAAAGCTAAGACCATTTAGCAACACACATCCAATATCAAGAGCTACAGGCAGCGCAGACAATAGGGAGAGTTTAAAAAAGGCAAATACATTGATTAATTGTACATTGCTTAACGTCCCGACAGCAACAAGGCTTTCTCAGGACTTGCCTGCACTGCTTGCGAAAAACACTAAGCAGAATATTGAATGTGTGCCGGTCCAATACGTTAAATAAACCTACGACATGGGGCCTAAATAAAGCTAAGACCATTTAGCAACACATATCCAATATCAAGAGCTACAGGCAGCGCAGACAGTAGGGAGAGTTTAAAAAAGGCAAATACAGATGAATGGACCAAGGGTAGACAGAAACACATGCCCCAGAATCGGAAAAGAAACCCACCCTGTGGGGCTGACCAGGGTGACCCTGAGAACTAAAAAGTAGTTAACCCCACCCAAGTCCCCCAGGGCAGACCCGGGTGGGGGAAAGGCAAATACAGGTGAATGGACCAAGGGTAGACAGAAACACATGCCCCAGAATAGAAAAGAAACCCACCCTGTGGGGCTGACCAGGGTGACCCTGGGAACTGGTCTGTAATGAGACCCTAAAGCATGTTCTTAATTAAACGAACTTTAGTTCGCAAACTTCGACGATCTAGAGTTCACATCTCGGGCGAACCAGGTTGGCTCTTAATTGGACGATAGAAAGATACGGCGAACCTAGTTCGAAGCAGTTCACGAACCTCGGCAAACCATAGTTTGCTGTCGGAAAACGTTCGCTCAACGTGTTCAGCGATCCAAGGCGAACCTTTTCTCCGATTGGTAAAAACTTTTACCCTCTTCTGCGTTGGAGATAAGAAGATAGTCACCGATTCAAACAACTATGGCGGACGGCGATATTTCACTCGTGCGAAGAAGAAGACCTATTTTTATTGATTTGTGGGAAGCGCAACGCTGTTTGTGGGATCGCTACTGCAAGGAGTACAAACACAAAAAAATCGTCCAAGTCGCGAAGCGGCATAGCGGCAGCCATTTTGAACACCTTCGCAGACAGTAAGTACGCCAAATCAAGCACTTCAGTTAAGAAAGAGAACCATGGCAAACCTGGTTTGCTGAAGTTCGCCTGGTTCGTTCAACCTCAATTAAGAAACAAACCAAAGATCGCCAATCTTCTCCGATCTAGGTTTGCCGATCAAAAGTTCGTCCAATTAAGAAAAGCTCACTCAAGATGCCACAACAGGCGGGCGTTGACAAGGCGTTCCATAGTTTTACAAAAATATTATGTTAGAGCGATTGGCCAGTAGTTACCCGGCTTGGGGATGGGCACAATCATAGCCTGGCGCCAAGATGGCGGGAAATGATTGATTGATTGTACATTGCTTAACGTCCCGACAGCAACAAGGCTTTCTCAGGACGTGCCTGCACTGCTTGTGAAGAAAAAACTAAACAGAACATTAAATGTATGTCGCCAGCCGGTCAAATACATTAAATAAACCTAACACATGGGGCCTAAATAAAGCTAAGACCATTTAGCAACACACATCCAATATCAAGAGCTACAGGCAGTGCAGACAGTAGGGAGAGTTTTAAAAAGGCAAATACAGGTGAATGGACAAAAGGTAGACAGAAACACATGCCCCAGAATAGAGAGATAAACCCACCCTGTGGGGCTGACCAGGGTGACCCTGGGAACTAAAAAATACCTAACCCCACCCAAGTCCCCCAGGGCAAACCCGGGTGGGGTAAGCGGGAAATGAGCAGTTACCCAGATAATATGGTTAAAGGCCTTGAGAAGTACGAGGAGTGACTTATCAGGCAGATGTGTTAAGAGCTGATAATGAATAGTATCGAATCCAGCAACAGAGTCATTACATTTCTGCAGGGCTTGCTGCAATTCTGATACTGTAAAAGGGGGTTATAGTCTTCAGAGTTATCTGATTTAAAATCACAAATACAAGACTCTCGCTTCTCTTTCTCTCTAGATCCCCACCCGGGTCTGCCCTGGGGGACTTGGGTGGGGTTAGGTACTTTTTAGTTCCCAGGGTCACCCTGGTCAGCCCCACAGGGTGGGTTTCCTTTCTATTCTGGGGCATGTGTTTCTGTCTACCCTTGGTCCATTCACCTGTATTTGTCTTTTTAAAACTCTCCCTACTGTCTGCGCTGCCTGTAGCTCTTGATATTGGATGTGTGTTGCTAAATGGTCACAGCTTTATTTAGGCCCCATGATGTAGGTTTATTTAACGTATTTGACCGGCTGACGACATACATTCAATTTCCTGTTTAGTTTTTTTTTTTTTTTTTTTTTTTTTTTTTCACAAGCAGTGCAGGCACGTCCTGAGAAAGCCTTGGTGCTGTCGGGACGTTAAGCAATGTACAATCAATCAATCAATCTCTCTGGAAGAATGGTGAATAATGCTCTGTTGAAAAATTCTTGGCAATGGTGGAGGCAAGCAAATTGGCCACAACCTTTTTATCTGTGACCAGGCTGACACCATCTCTAAGATGGCCGACAAAAACCGAGCCATCCCTGCCCCTAATTCTTCGAACAGTCTTTTAGATTTTTTTGGGACAGGGTCTTAGAAGATAAAGATGAGACAATATGTCTCCAGGAAGCACGGTGTTCACGTTTCAAAATGTAACGGGCTTTCGCCCTCGGTCTCTTAAAGGTTACAATATTCGCTTGCGACGGATTACAAAAAGCACGTCGCTGAGCAGATTTGCGCGTTTTTTGGGGCCTTGTGGCACTCTTCATTAAACCATGGTACTCTCGGCTTTCGAGGGACTGATGTGGAAGTTTTAGGAATGGCTGTACCTGCTACGTCTAAGAAAATAAAAGTAAAAACAAGAAACAAGTTCTTCAGCTGACATGACCACCTCCTCTGTAATACGAGACTGACAGAGGAAGGTAAACAGAGGCCAGTTAGCTTTCTTGAGATTCCAGCGCCCCTCAGTGGTGGATCCTCCTCACAGCTGACCGATGACAGGACTACTGCGAAGTGGTCACTACTACACAGGTCGTCGTGAAACTTCCAGTCAGTCCCGCATGAGCGAAGGATCACACAGTGAGGTCTAGAATATAATTAGATCCTGAACCTGGATTAGAGTAGGGTAGGTGAGCCATCGTTAAAGCCATCGTTAAGTTGAGAAGAAAAAAACCGTCTTCTTCTTTTTTCGAACACTCTTTATATGGACAGCCCGGTCTCCTCTATAAATGCTGCCGTGTGCCGCATGTCCTCCAGGCCTCCATAGAGCTTGCGGGACACCTCTGTCTCTTCCGGCCAGTGTCTCCGTCTGAGGGTTGTGAACGTGGGGCAGGTCTGTAGCACGTGGTCTGTTGTCATGTTACCAGAGTTGCATGGGCACTGGTCTGACTGGCCAATTCCAAACTTGGTGTGGAGATGCCAGTTTAGTTTATGGCCGGAGCCTAGTCGGAAGATAACTACCTGCTCCGGTCTGGTCAGTAGGTGATAGCCATCTGTTTTGTTATAGCTGGGGTGTTCTCGCAGCCACTTTCTTCAGTTTGCTTGTTTTTTTTTTTTTTTTTTTTTATGATACTCATACGATGTTGTTTGGTCTTCTTGGGTTGTTGAAGATCCTTCCTTTGCTAAAACCGTCTTCTAACGTCTGACCTCTGCTATCATAGTGGTCACTACCCCACAGGTGAGCGTGATCGTTAAAATCTCCCATGAGAATAAAGAGAGGGGGCAGCTGATCTGCTAAGTTAAAAATAGCATTACTACAGACCCGCAGAGATGGTGGCAGGTAAACATTGCATATGGTTATGGTCTTCTCTAACCCGAGCTGCGACAGCTTGAAGACAGGTGTCGACGTTAACGGGGCTACATAAAATTTGTCTACTAATGAGAAGAGCCACTCCACCCGAGCGCCTCTACGAATCAGAGCCTTTATGGATAGCGTTAAAACCATTAAAAGAAAGAGGGTTTGATTGATTGTACATTGCTTAACGTCCCGACAGCAACAAGACTTTCTCAGGACGTGTCTGCACTGCCTGTGAAAAAAAAACTAAACAGAATATTGAATGTATGTCGCCAGCCGGTCCAATACGTTAAATAAACCTAAGACATGGGGCCTAAATAAAGCTAAGACCATTTAGCAACACATCCAATACCAAGAGCTACAGGCAGCACAGACAGTAGGGAGAGTTTTAAAAAGGCAAATACAGGTGAATGGACCAAGGGTAGACAGAAACACATGCCCCAGAATAGAGGAGAAAACCCACCCTGTGGGGCTGAGCAGAGTGACCCTGGGAACTAAAAAGTAGTTCACCCCACCCAAGTCCCCCAGGGCAGACCCGGGTGGGGGAAAAGAGAGAGGGTCAGAAGTCTTCAGGTAAGTCTTCTGAAAAGATATTAATGAGGGGTTATTAGACTTAACTAAAAGTCTTATGTGCGAGAGAAGAGCGACCCTCCCCCCCCCCCCTCCTTTTTTCACCCTTTGCTTTGGAAGGAGACGAAGAAACAGAAAGGGAGGGGGGGGGGGGGGCGGCTCCCGGGCCTTCTGTTTTTTCGGAGATGTGGGGAGTGGAGATACCGCAGCCCCAGCTATGACAACTTCCACTCCCTCCGTCTGCTCCTCCAATGCAGCAAATGTATTTTGAAGGGGTACATCACTGAGTGTCCCGCTTCTGGGCCCGTGCGCACAGCGGTTCCGTAGCTTTCTTGGACTTCTGGCTCTGGGCAGCGTTCCTGCCGCTAGAGTTAGCGGCCTTAGAAGGCTGACCAAAGCCAAAAACTTTGTCGCAGGCCGACTGACAGGCTTGGGGCTGAGGTTTAGGGGCGGCAGAGGGCGGCGCTACCGGACCGGAAGTGTCCGCCTTTTGCGTTCCCTGGTTCCTCGTCACCACTGGAAGAGGGTTACTCTCCTGAGGCGAGAGGATCCGAGGCTCCGCCCCCAACCAAGAAGTTGGGGTTTGACATGAGAAATCTGTGGTGGGGCGGTTGCCTGCCACCGCAGCACTGAATGTAAATACAGAGGTGCTACTAGTGTTTGAAGCAACCTCAGCTGCACCAGGGCCTTCAACCAGTTTTTGTTGTTGTTGTTGTTTTGTTTTGTTTTGTTTTTCATCTGCAAAGGACAGCCCCTTCTCCACACGCCCCTGCTGAAGCCTGCACTCGGATATCCAAGGTGGGCATTTCTTATCCGAAACCATATGCGCCCCCTGGCAATTCACACACAGGGGGGGGGGAGGAGGGGGGAGGAGGGGGGGGGGGAAAGAGGTGGCTGCGCAGGACTCGGCAGTGTCCAGGCTTAGTGCGACGGGCGCATCAAGCTTTTGCCTGGCGGCATGTCTTCTGCCCATGGCCATACTTTTGGCACTTAAAGCACCGGGGGGGGGGGGGGGGGGGGGCGTACTTCTTCACTTTCAAGGACTAGTAACCTCCCTAGACGGTAGTAGGAGGGGTGGGGGTGCCAAACGTCAGGATGATGGTAGGAAGACGGATCTCTCTGCCACCTCGCTTGGAAGCGAAGCGCCTGACCTAAGTCACTCCTTGCGACTTAAGGTTCCGTACAAGTTCCTCTTCTGACAGTTCTGCCAATGTTTGATCTTTTATCACACCTCTAGAAGAGTTCATCGTTTTTTGGGGTGTGACCTCCACTGGAGTGTCTCCGATGGCAGAGAGTGAGTGAGTATAGATTGCTTTACGTCCCGCAAGCGACAAAGGCCTTCTCAGGACGTGCCTGCGCTAAATGAAGAAAAGAACTGCAAGAAGCGCAGACAGGAGGGAGAATTTCAAAAAGAAAAATACAGATGAACGAACCAGAAAGACAGAAATACAAACCCCCAAAAGAGTAGAACCCACCTTGCAGGGGTTAGACAAGGTGACCCTAGGAACTAAAAACTAGACAACCCCACCAAGGTCCCCTAGGGCAGACCCGGTGGGGGCCGATGGCAGAGAGCCTCAGTAGCCCGTTGGAGTGTGCCCTGGTGCGGCACTCTACCAGCATGTCACCAGACCTGAGGCGCTGGGCATCAGGCCTGCCAACACGGCTCCTGAGGGTCTCCCCCACCAGGAAAGGATGCAGCTTGCAAACAGTCTTCTTTTGTACTTTCCTATGGACAATGAGGAAGCGAGGCCAGACGGCCGACGCTTGAGGCGTAGCTTCCTCAAAGTCCGAGTCACTGTTCAGTACTATGTCAGCAGCTAAGTGCCGCTTATGTGCTTTTGTTGTTGTTCTTTCCATATTCTAGAAGTATAAGCATTCATCTTCCGGGGGGTCCCCGCCCACCACCGAGCCCAACGAGGGAAAGTGCATATGTCGGCGGGTCTCCAGCCCACGCATGATGGAGACTGCCCAAAAGATAATCGGGGGATTAAGCCCGATTGTACCGTCTGAGCCTCCGCCTTCTATCACATTGTTGAATGCAGGGGAATACTGGCGTAAAGCACCTAATCAGCATTTTCATTGCATGGTGCTCTGTATGTCAACCTGCATGTCAACAGTGGGATAGGGCTCAACGTGACATGAGCCGATTGACTATGCCGGTACTCCTAGCCTCCCGTTTAAGTAGAAGTCAAGGCCAAAGTAAAATGTTGGCACCAGTGAGCCGGAAACCAAAGGGAACCTCAGCCACGAGGATCCTCTTCTCCCCCGACACGGGTCTCCAAGCACGGCAAACACTTGGGATCCAACGGACCAAAACTAATCATTTTTAAGGACCAATCCAACATGGTAAGACCTAGGTTAGCACAGCTCCTTAAAAACCGGACCAGTGAAAAAGACTTAACAACCTATCTGCTGACATCAAGTCCTAATCCTGGACAAATGTGGCACACCTTCTCTAGCCCACTCAGTCAATGGACGCCGGTGCCGTAGACTGAGGGCTTTTTTTTTTTTTCAAACACGACTTGCGCATAAAGTTATTTATAGTGGCGGAACGTCTGAAATTATATACAATAGCAATGAACCTTATCATATAAACATATAGTTTGTAATGAGGTAAACTTTGTCGTGATGGCCGGAATTCCCTCCACGTCGGCTGTAGTCTAATGACTTCGTTGACTTGCAAACAACCGTGCATGGTTATTTCGAAGCGAACAAAGTAGGCTACAAAACCCTCGAACATTCTGGCCAATCATTAGAGTCGCGTGTTTTAAAGTTTCACAGACCTAGTTCATTAGACACGTCTGCATGGAGATTATTCCCTGTCAAGTTATTCATTCTTCGCAACGGGTTGTCTCCCTGGATTAGCCACCACTGACAGCGGCAGCTAATGCCTTAGTGGAGGAAGACTGGCACCACTCTTGAAATAAAACAGTTGCTCTATCTCCTAATCTGTAATGAAGCCTTCACAGGACAATAAAAATCAGCGTCAGGAAGTAATGGATTAAGGTACAATGTATAAAGGCAGTTTTTTTTTAATAGTCCATGCAAAAGGAGGCGGAATGTCAGAATGTCAAAATATTGAAAAGAACCAAACTGAAGTAGAGATAGAAGTGCCGTCGCTCGTCACTGGTGTCAAGGCAAAAGACAGCTAGTCCATTTATGTGAAAAGCGTCATTTCCACTGTATCACAATGACATTCTCGCTTCCACCAAAATGGACTTAATGTGATTCGCCTTCAATGGGGATGGGGGAGGAATTGCATCAATAGTACTCACCTTGCCTTGAAAAGGGCGTCGTGGCCATGTTTTCTTCTTCACGTCTTGTTTTCTGTGTCATCTTTTTCTTCTCCTCTCATTGAAGCCGAAAGTGCGCAGACAGGCGACCCCTTCCGTAGTGTTGAAACCCTCGAGTTTAAACAGTTTGTAATGTTACCTGTGCATACACTGATGGCTATACAGTAATAAAGCTTGCAGAGTTCAGTACTCTTGCTTTTTTTCCGTACACTAACACACAAGCATTGCAGGTGTCCAATATTCACAACAAGAGTCTATGTCACAATACTTGTAGGTACATGCACAAGTGCTCGTCCATTTCGTAGAACAAATGTACTACTGGTACTTTTGTCGTAAAACGGCAATAGTAAATTGCAACTGAAGTTTAACCTTCTCACAGCCTAGTCAAAATCCAAGTCAAAACATGCACGAACTTGGCATTCCATGATGCCGTGGCGTTTTTAAACATTGTGCGAAATTTGGAAAGATCAACATGGCGACCACCCGGTCATGTGCGCCGACCAACGAAGTTTCTGGCTTAGAGTAAAAACAATTCTGCGTCATCCGTAGACCACCTCGACCAGACCTAAGAGACATAGATTCTCGTGAACTCCTGCAAGGCCGCAGTCAGTGGCTGATGAGAACGTACGTCCCTTGATGTTCACGATCGGTCACATTTATTCCCATGTATGTTCGTGGGTCGTTTGTCGTCTGTGAAGAAGCACGTGACAGTTCATGTTGTCTCATTAATGCCGTGTGTACCGTGTACAATCTGGCTGACTTTTTGCACGAGCAGTACGGCACCGACGTCACTCGAGGGGCGCTAACAACGCAAAATGTTTCCTCGAGTGCTCTCTTACTTGGCTGCAACGGGCAACCAATGGCTGCTTCTTCATGCCACTAACGTTGGACCATACGAATGGTTACATTTAGGGTAGGGGCTCACGTTATAAATATTGTTCAATGGTAGTGTTGAGAAGTGGGGTGGGGGAAGGGGGTATTTAAGTTATGGCAAAACCTTCGTGCCCCTGACTCGGAATCTCCGTGTCTGTGAAACGAAACTCGCGTTCGACTCTCGGCGCCGACACGGTCGTGCGTTTAATTAAACCGGCACAGCTATATATTTAAAATTTGTTCCGGCAGATCTTTTCCGGTGCCAGTTCTTTGAAATCACCTTCATGGTGGACCGAAGACTTAGTTAATCCGTTTTACGTGTTGTCATTTAAACGCTGTATGTTCCAATGCCCCAAACGCCATGGGCCGGCCGACATCGGTCCGCGCACAACAGTGCGCGGGCCGATGTCGGTCCCATGTCGTTTTGCGGATTGGGGTCGCTACGTACGAAGCAAATCAGTGTTAGGACATCCAAATCTATCATGTCTATTTTCACTTTATGCCACCCCTCACCTTTTCGTTTTATTATTATTAATTTTGTTTACTAGTTTGAGACCGATACTTTAGAAGTGTGCATATACAACCGTTTGGCACGTCAGCAACTACTTTACAAAATAAAATCACTAATATGTATCGGGCTCTAATAGAGATGACAGCCATAGGTATGGTGTCGCTAATCAAATGCAAGGCATGTGGTCCGTGTTTACAGCCTAAACTTAATTGCCCTTGTCTGAATGCAGCCACCAGTACAGCACACAGTTCTGATGGATGGACGTACGACACGGTGAGACTGTCAAATAGCTCCACTTTAGTGTGGGCCAATAGACATTCAAAAATCAGATGAAGATAAAATTACATGCTTCGACAAAAACAGTGGATGAAAAGTCCGGACAAACATGCGATATCTCATGTTTGTCTGACTTTAAACCCCTTAAGCAGCTAAAGGGTTAATCAGTTTGCATCGAAACATGCTAATTTCACCTACTTCTTTGTGTGTGTGTGTCTGAGAAATCATCTCTTGTGCAAGTGATAAACAAGCTGACAGAAACGACAAAGAAATTCCTAAACTGAGTGTATTATTATTTTATTGCTTTTAACCCAAGCAAAGTCAATATATACCGACTTCCATTAAAAACGCGAATTTTTCACCATAGCGCTTTTCTTCGTAAATATGCTTTAATCCGGGTTATTTTGACGTCATTTATTAGAAAATGTTATGAAGAGTGTGTGATGTGTGCAAATAGAATGTTTAGTCTTAAAATCGCACATCCATGACTTATGACGTCACCATCACAGGATATTGAAAGTGAAATGGGGAGCATCTGCAGAGGACACAGTTGAAAGCCAACCAGTGTGCAGTGTCACTATGCATGAAAATCCGGCCCGTTTGGCCTTGACCTACTTTTCGTTTGTCAAAGACACCTAAATCATCAACATGACCTACAAACATGAAAATAAAAAAAATTCTTTATTTTTAGGTTAGCAGCCATACTTACCTGATCAAATAGATACGGGTGTATTCTTGATCTCTGTGTCAGTCACTGAAGCATAAAAAATGGTTTGAAAGTAATTCACATTAAATCAAATAAGATCTATTAAGAAAATGATGTGCATCGGAAGTTCTGGTTCTCTAATAAATTTTTGGAGTTAAATTTCGTTGGAGGCTGTTATTGTTAATAACATCATAAGCAATCCACACAACTTGTGTGTTAAAACATATCACAGGAAACTTGCTTCACAGAGTGAGCCTAGTTTTGCTTATTTTCACCACTAATAAAACTCTGTGTCCTCCAACGTAGCCATGAGAGATAACTCATCCAATTTTTGTGTGAAGATAGCTCAGACAGTAGGCGAACATCTGAAGTAAGCAACAAATAACATTTTCTTGTTTTGCTGTCAGAGTGGCTCTTTGTTTGCGGCTACACGTAGACACTTTTCACGTTTTTAATGGAAGTCGGTATATAAAGAAATAAAGAAAAGGCTTTTATACATTACAATGGTCATATGCCAATAGACAGCTTTCGCCAAAAAATCATGGCCACATCATAATGGCGAAGTAAATTGATTGATTGATTGTACATTGCTTAACGTCCCGACAGCAACAAGGCTTTCTCAGGACGTGCCTGCACTGCTTGTGAAAAAAAAAAAAATAAACAGAACATTGAATGTATGTCGCCAGCCGGTCAAATACATTAAATAAACCTAACACATGGGGCCTAAATTAAGCTAAGACCATTTAGCAACACATTCAATATCAAGAGCTACAGGCAGTGCAGACAGTAGGGAGAGTTTTAAAAAGGCAAATACAGGTGAATGGACAAAGGGTAGACAGAAACACATGCCCCAGAATAGAGAGAAAAAACCCACCCTGTGGGGCTGACCAGGGTGACCCTGGGAACTAAAAAATACCTAACCCCACCCAAGTCCCCCAGGGCAGACCCGGGTGGGGGTGCGAAGTAAATTGAAATGCAAAAATGAAATCATTATTGGTATGAAATCAGCAATCCAGACCAAAAAGGTGACTGCCAAGCGTGTAATATGCAAAGAAGTACCCAACGGAGAAAGAAACACGCTTAGAAAAGACGGGTACAACACAATTTATTAATATTTCGGGTAAATACCCTTTATCAAAATAGACAAACAAACAAACAGAGAGACTAGCCGCTACTTATCTTCATTGGCAGAAGGAATGTGGCAACTGAAGGAGGTGACGTAAAATAAAATAAAAGAAAAGGAAGAACAAAAGTGCGGGAAAAAGTAAAAATGACGTCAACGAAAAATCGTAAGAGAGAGGCTCGGAAAGAACCTGAATACGAGAGACAAGAGTGTGTGCAAACACGTGCAGGAGCGAGCAAAAGAAAAGGCGTGTAGGTGAGGTCAGAGAAAGAGTTTTAATTGTACATTGCTTAACGTCCCGACAGCAACAAGGCTTTCTCAGGATGTGCCTGCACTGCTTGTGAAAAAAAAACTAAACAGAACATTGAATGTATGTCGCCAGCCGGTCAAATACGTTAAATAAACCTAACACATGGGGCCTAAATAAAGCTAAGACCATTTAGCAACACACATCCAATATCAAGAGCTACATGCAGTGCAGACAGTAGGGAGATTTGAAAAAAGGCAAATACAGGTGAATGGACCTCGGGTAGACAGAAACACATGCCCCAGAATAGAGAGGAAAACTCACCCTGTGGGGCTGACCAGGGTGACCCTGGGAACTAAAAAGTACCTAACCCCACCCAAGTCCCCCAGGGCAGACCCGGGTGGGGGCGGTCAGAGAAAGAGAGAGAGGGAGATTGATTGTACATTGCTTAACGTCCCGACAGCAACAAGGCTTTCTCAGGACGTGCCTGCACTGCTTGTGAAAAAAAAACTAAACAGAAAATTGAATGTATGTCGCCAGCCGGTCAAATACGTTAAATAAACCTACATCATGGGGCCTAAATAAAGCTAAGACCATTTAGCAACACACATCCAATATCAAGAGCTACAGGCAGCGCAGACAGTAGGGAGAGTGTTAAAAAGACAAATACAGGTGAATGGACCAAGGGTAGACAGAAACACATGCCCCAGAATAGAAAGGAAACCCACCCTGTGGGGCTGACCAGGGTGACCCTGTGAACTAAAAAGTACCTAACCCCACCCAAGTCCCCCAGGGCAGACCCGGGTGGGGAAGAGAGAGAGAGGGAGAGAGAGAGAGGGGGGGGGAGAGAGAGAGAGCGAGATGGAGAGAGAACGAACGGGGAGTACCCTTGGGCACGAAGTAGGCCGAGTGTCTAATACACAAAACCTGATTAATAAACTGGGCACTGTGATTGATTGATTGTACATTGCTTAACGTCCCGACAGCAACAAGGCCTTCTCAGGACGTGCCTGCACTGCTTGTGAAAAAAAAAAAACCAACAGAATATTGAATGCATGTCGCCAGCCGGTCCAATGCGTTAAATAAACCTACGACACGGGGCCTAAATAAAGCCAAGACCATCTAGCAACACACATCCAATATCAAAAGCTACAGGCAGCGCAGACAATAGGGAGAGTTTAAAAAAGGAAAATACAGGTGAATGGACCAAGGGTAGACAGAAACACATGCCCCAGAATAGAGGAGAAAACCCACCCTGTGGGGCTGACCAGGGTGACCCTGGGAACTAAAAAGTAGTCAACCCCACCCAAGTCCCCCAGGGCAGACCCGTTGGGGTTTGGGCACTGTGGCGCCACTCGGGATGAATATGAAAGATTAACATTTTTTACCTTGATCGTGTCTGCTAACTTTACCTCTCTGTATCGCTTCCGTTTTACTACTCACTAACCAGATAGGCGAGGTTGGCGCTGGTTGATATGTACATTTCCCTTGGGGACTTTCTCAGCGCTGGCCGAACGTTTAGTTGGATCCCTTGCCCTTCCCTGTCGGGCGCCCGTTCTCCGGCTCCCGGAGATGTACGCGATTTTGGCGGGGCGGGGCGATCGTGTGCATCCCTTGGGGATGTATGTGGTCGTTCGTCTTGTTGCGTGCCTGTGTGTTTTTCTGTGGGCTGGTGGGTGGGGATGGTGGCTCTAGCTGGTTGTCTTCCGCCTCCACCTCACCTTTTCCCCCCCACCCCCCCTCTCTCTCTTCTCCCCCCCCCCCTACCCCTTTAACACTTCTCTCTAGCCATCTTTCTCTCTTTACGCTTTTCTCTTCTTCCCCTTCCTCCTCCTCCCCCCCCCCCCCCCCGCCCCTTTTTCCCTCCCCCCCCCCTTATTATTTGTTTATTTTTTAGTTACCCTTGAAGACGGTTTCACAACTACCTCTCCACTTATACCAATATTCTCTTACTGAATTTGATTATTTGCTTTGTTTTAATGACTTTATTACTTGTTGTGTACCGTGCTAAATGCTGGGTTTTTTTTTTCCCCGGGGTCCTCCCGTTTTTCCCCCGAGGTAGTCCTCAACTTGAAGGTGATTAAAGTTTGCCTTCGGGTTGGTGTTTAGCAGGTTTTGTGTATTAGACACTCAGCCTACTTCGTGCCCAAGGGTACTCCCCGTTCGTTCTCTTTCTTTCTCTCCCCCCCCCCCCCCCCCCCTCTCTCTCTCCCTCTTTCTCTGACCTCGCCTACACGCCTTTTTTGCTCGCTCCTGCAGGTGTTTGCACACACTCTTGTCTCTCGTATTCAGGTTCTTTCCGAGTCTCTCTTACGATTTTTCGTTGACGTCATTTTTACTTCCCCCCCCCCCCCCCCCCCCCCCGCACTTTTGTTCTTCCTTTTCTTTTACGTCACCTCCTTCAGTTGCCACATTACTGGTATGAGAAATGACCGTTTTAGCTACATGTAGGAAGGTTCAGTGAACTGTTAAACTATAAATGTTGCAAGAAGACGAATAAGCAGATAGAAAAATAAATCACTAATATGTATCAGGCTCTAATAGAGATTACAGCCATAGTTGTAAATAAACCACACAAAAAACCCAAGAAAGGCAAAGCCATTCCGACTCACGTGTATGACCAATTTACATACGTGTGACCTTTGTGACAAGGGCTGGCTTCTGCAGCAGCAAAATCCATGTTTTTTTAAAATGTAAGCATTTTTCACACTTCTGTCAACCCCCCTCCCCACCCCCGTGACCCTTGACCTTTGTGATGAGTCGACTAAATTAGTATGCATAGGAAAGTCTTATCATCAGCTATCTTTGTACCAAATTTCGTTGGAAAGATTTGCAAAAATTTGGGAATACCTACAATTTTATAAAAAATCAGCATTTTACACATTTGCCAGCCTCTTGTGACCCTTGACCTTTCCAAAGGGTCATCCAAATTAGTATGTATAGATAGGTCTTATTATCAGGTATCTCTGTACCAAATTTGGGTTTTATGTTATGAATAGTATTTGAGAAAAAACATCTTTTGTCAAAATATGGCTATTTTATACCTATTTCCTGAGCTCTCATGACCTTTGACCTTTCCGAGGGACCAACCAAATTAGTGTGCATAGAAAGATCTTCCCATCAGGTATCTCTGTAGCACGTTTGGGTTTAAAGTTGTGAATAGTATTTGAGAAAAAACATCTTTTGTCAAAATATGACTATTTCGGACCCATTTCCTTAGCCCTTGTGACCCTTGACCTTTTTGAGGATCATCCAAATTAGTATGCATATATAGGTCTTACCATCAGGTATCTCTGTACCAAGTTTGGGTTTGAAGTTGTGAATATTATTTGAGAAAAAAATCATTTGTCAAAATATGGCTATTTTTCACCTATTTCCTGAGCTCGTGACCCTTGACCTTTCCGAGGGATTAACCAAATTAGTACGTATAGATAGGTTTTACCATCAGGTATCTTTGTACCAAGTTTGGGTTTGAAGTTGTGAATATTATTTTAGAAAAAATAAATTATGTCAAAATATAGCTATTTTTGACCTATTTCCAGATCCCCTGTGACCTTGACGAGAGGTCACTCACATTGGTATGTTTAGAAAGGTCTTACCACAAAGTATTATTGGGCCAAGTTTGAATAATGTGGCTTAAATAGTCTCCGAGAAAATGCGAACGTTACAGTTTACCACGGACGACGGTGGACGGACGACAGACAATGGACGGACGACCACTGGCCCAAAACATAGACTCACTTTTGCTTTGTATGCGAGTCACACATACAAAAATGAAAAAAAAAATAATCATTGTGCCCAAAATTTTAACTTCCATAACAAAATGACTTCTTTTTTATCGAATGGAAGTCTTTCAGTTTGCGGAGTTAATGAGTTAAATGAAAATGGCAGTTCACACACACATATGCTCACACACACACAACTTTAACTCTGAATGTAAAAAAACAAGTGCAAAAATAAACATGTAAATTCCTGAATATCTGGACAAAACTACTCAGTCTGCGCGAGATTTCAATGCTGAATAAATGCAGTGTCATAAACAGAAACATAACATACAATTCTTAAAATCCTTTGTATAGGCAAGTACATCATTTCCCGAGGAAACATGATCACTGCCTATCACAAGTATAGAGCGTGCCGTGACAGCGTCAAACACTATTGAGAGCGAGTACAAAACAAAGGCAGAAAGATACCCAGAAAAATAAACTTGACTATAGCTTGCAGGGAAAAAGGAGCACAGAGAAAAGATTGATTGATTGCACATTGCTTAACGTCCCGACAGCAACAAGGCTTTCTCAGGACGTGCCTGCACTGCTTGTGAAAAAAAACAACCAACTAAACAGAACATTGAATGTATGTCGCCAGCCGGTCAAACACATTAAATAAACCTAACACATGGGGCCTAAATAAAGCTAAGACCATTTAGCAACACACATCCAATATCAAGAGCTACAGGCAGTGCAGACAGTAGGGAGAGTTTAAAAAAGGCAGATACAGGTGAATGGACCTGGGGTAGACAGAAACACATGCCCCAGAATAGAGAGAAAACCCCACCCTGTGGGGCTGACCAGGGTGACCCTGGGAACTAAAAAATACCTAACCCCACCCAAGTCCCCCAGGGCAAGCACAGAGAAAAGGTAAATATTGCAAGAGAATTATTTTCGAGTGAAAATTCTCTTGCACCATTCAAGTACCAGCATAAATTAACCCATTTAACCCCAAGGCCACATTCCCCAGATCTTGGGGCTGTCATCTAATGACTGTGTCCCTGCTGCAGGAGACTGATCGACCATGATAATTCAAGGGTAGTGCCAGATTAGCTTGGCACCTCATGGCGCCAAGCTAATCTGGCACTACCCTTGAATTATCATGGTTGATCCATCTCCTGCTGTAGGACGTCAGGGTTAACATATATCTCTAAGGTTCTAAACAAGATGCTCAACATCAGAAATAAAGATAAACATGCAGACCAACAATTACATGCCTCTACTTAACCTATCCACAACCTGTGGACCCGATCGTATCTTTGAAATAACGCCTTTCTGCACTGAATGGAGATTACGAATAAAGGCCAGCAGAAGGCACAGATGGTCATGAACCCTTGCATCAGCAGGGAGTTCATGACAATCTATGCCATTTGCTGTAAGGTGTCCATTGTAATCCAGCAGTGAAGTGTTAATGTTTACATGAGTTAGTTAGTTATTTGGGTTTAATGCCAAGCAGGCAACAAAGGCCGTTTACATGAGAACTTCATCATCATCTTTTGTGAAGAATGGGAGTAAATCATCACAGATAGCTTGCTACACATTTTGCTGCAGACAGCTATACAGTGTATGTAGTTGTACATTTCCTACAGACAGCAGTTAACCCATTCAGCCCTGACACACTACAGCAGGAGATGGGTCGACCATGAATATTCAAGGGTAGTGCCAGATTAGCTTGGCGCCTGTCGGCACCAAGCTAATCTGGCACTGCCCTTGGATTATCATGGTCGATCCATCTCCTGCAACTGGTGCACAGTCATTAGATGACGCCTCCAAAATTTGTGAAATACGGCTGTCGGGCTGAATGAGTTCAGAATTTTTGCTACAGATTGTTTGATATATTTCACTGCTAACTGAAAGCGAAAAACATCAAGGAGATAGAAAAGAGACAATTAAGCTAAACTGTTGTGCAAAAATGTTTTATAAGATAAAAAGAGTAAGGCTAAACTGACTATTACCAACTGATCTATTCCTATGGTACAAACAGCAAAACATCTTGACAATTGTAGTTGGAATGATTATAAAAGAAAGGGAAGCCATACTTTTTATGTAGCATGGTATATGCATGGGTGGGACTGAAAAAAAAAATTGAATCCTGAAGCGAAGGTCTTTGGGCACTTCTTAAGTAACAAAAAAAAATTAAAAATTTTTTTTTTTGGTAGCCGGAGAAGTCCCACCCATGTACATGAATACTAAACCTTTGGCTATTGGTAGCACTTTTGGTCACGATGATTCCTGCCAGAATCATCGCGACAAAAAGCGCTACTGACAGCTGAAGGGCTAAAAGAGATAGATTCTGTTACATTCATGCAACTAAATGTGTTTACAGCTAGTCAGAATACATCAAAAGCCTATGAACAATAACGTTATGCCTTCCATGTTCACATATTCCAGACATACTGCATCCAAATACATGTATGCAGATTTACGCTGCATATCCTGATGCGTCATGTCTAGAACGATGCATCTGGATATGCAGCTTTACACTGCGTATCATGATGTGGCACATCTTTTTAGAGCTGAGTTGCTAAAGCATCAGTAAGACTAAAAGCTACATACATATATTACATTCACTACACAGATTAATTGTACATATACACAATCAGTATAATTATAATGTGTATAACCACACAGGTAATTAGAAATGAGTTGTAAAAGCAGCACTAAGACTAAATTTAAGGCTACATTTTACACTCGATACACAGATTAATTTTACAAAGATGTGTTCTCACAATTCAATCGTCAAAAATAATAACCATCAATCAAATGCAAAAAATGGGACCCACAACAAATTTATGCACCACACAAAACCTACAGCGAAGCCCACATCAACAGTTTTCATAATACGAAAAAACAATAAGCAAACCAAAGACAAAGTGCACTCTGTACCTTGATCTCTCCAGACAAATGATCCTATAGGCAAATCTGGTGTACGTTTCTCCTTAACCCACTGAACCCCAAGACCACACTTCCCAAATTTTGGAGGTGTCAACTGACAAATATGTAACAGCTGCAGTGAGATGGATCGACCATGACAATTCAAGGGTAGTGCCAGATTAGCTTGGCGCCATGAGGCGCCAAGCTAATCTGGCATTACCCTTAAATTACCAGGGTCGATGCATCTCCTGCTGTAGTGCGTCAGGGCCAAATGGGTTAAATAGATGCCACTGTAAGCAAAAAGTCATCAGGCCGAATTCAGCCACTGCTGGCCAGCCTGCGCACAACTGTGTGCAGGCCATCTGCTGCCAGTCAACCCAGTGATCCATTCCTCACTGGGGCACGAGTTCTCCAAGTGGGCAAAATGTTTCGCTGACATCAGCCTCACCTGGCCTGCATACAGCCTTGCATGGGCTAACTAGAGCCACTTCAACCACTGCCAAGAAAATTGAACACCACCCAACTGCAAGAGGTATAGATCCTCATGAGCCCCTGCAGTTGCGGGGGTTCATGAGGATCTATACCTCTTGCTGAACCCACACTGTACACATTCCTCAACCACTGGGCATCTTTGACGCTGAATTTACAGTGATTTCAAAAACACAATCATCCTCTGCTAGCAGTGAATACGATAGAAGAAAATGAAAAAAAGAAGAAGGGTAAAATATGCATGCTCACTTACAACAAAACGATAACAATGAATAATCATGAAAACTGAAATACCATTATCTTACACAAAGTAATGAATGAAATGTTATTCCTCCACCATCATTGTAAATAACAACAATGTGCTCTAAGCAGGAAAAAATCAAGGGGAAAAAAAAACATTAGAAAATGTACAGTTGATTTGATCTGTGTAGATAAACCCCTTCTTCTTGTGTAAAAAAAAATACTTTCTTTGTAAGCACCAGTATATTTTGATACAACCCAAACAACACCAAAAAAACCAGAACAGTGTATATATGCATACAAGAAGGTCAAAACTTTGTCTTGAAAAACGTGATGGCTTGAATGTAAAATGTAATACACATATGGCAAGCTCACTGTAAAAGGCAAACGGTGAATAGCTGAAGTAAACAAAATATGTGACCAACAACTGTAGGATTTAGAAGAAGAAAAAAAAACAGGCACCAAAAGTGCAGCGTACGTCAGCCTCAGTATTACGCGCCTCAATGTATCGTAGAATCAGATATAAAACAGTCAGGCATGTGACTCGCAAGTTGTCGCCAAAGATTAAAAGGTATTCTGATAGCTGTAACCCATTTAACCCCAAGGCCGCATTTCTGAGGCGTCGCTTAACAACTATGTAACAGTTCCAGGAGGTGGATCACCCATGATTATTCAAGGGTAGTGCCAGATTAGCATGGCGCCTGCCACGCTAATCTGGCACTACCCTTGAATTATCATAGTCAATCCATCCCCTGCTGCAGTGCTTCGGGGCTGAATGGGTTAGGTGGCCCCTGCACGGGTTAGTGTGTGGGCCTGCTAAGGCTGGCATCCACCAGGGGACTTTTTGCGTACTGTGTATTTTCTTCACAAACCCATGTAAGTTCAGCACCACATTAACGCGAACGCCAGCGACGCGGTCCGACTAGGGCTCCTAGGTATTGTGATATAACTAGGCTAACCAGTAAACGTAAATAAGAGAAACACTCGAGTCTCTCTGAAGATTATAAATACAAACATGTACCGGTAGCACATGCCATTGCCATCCCAATCCCCAATCGCATTCACGTCCACACACCGGTCTCTTTGAACATTGTGCAAACTTTTGCTTTTGTTTTCACTGGTAAACAGAAAAGTTTTAACCTTAAACTCTGAAGGGTGAAACTGAACAATATGTGTTTCATGCTACATAACGGGTATGTATCTCGAGCAACATGACTACAAAATAATGTAATACTGGTAAGTTATGGGAAAGTTAATCTATATTAAAACCTAGTGGTGTATACACATCAGTGTTAGTAATGTTATTTGAGTGCGTTATATTCCAACATTTCGTATCAAATATATTTCTCATGCTCAACATGTTTCACTTTTTCTTTTACCTCATTTAAATTCCTTGAACAATCACAGCCATAAACATGCAAGCAATGACCGTCTCATTTCACCAAAAAAATATTCTTCACAAGATTGTGAGCCATTGAGATGTACAAGTGATAATTTGAGTGCAAAATGAATGAATGCATACAGCTATGTACACCCTTCCATACAAGGCTGAAATGAACTGAGCATTTGTGAGTGCCCAGTGTACAGAAGGTCATCAAGCCAACGTCAGCCACTGTCAGCTCGCAAATGGGTGTGCATAGGCGGACAACTGCCAACACCGGCCCACTTGGGTCGATGTTGACAGTTGTCAGCCTATGCATGGACCTTTTGCGCATAGGTCAGGTACACAGTCAGTATGTGAATTTCACATGCTCTTCATGTGATTGTCGAAGGCACAGCGCATCACAGCGATGGAAAAATCCACGTCAGCCTTGCTGATGCACATCGGAGGCTTGATTCTGAAGCACTGCACACAACAGAAAAATGCTCATTGTGATACAGTTGAGTCCTGATAACAAGAAATGGAAAGTGAAGGAAAAGCGCTGTTTGTGTAAAACAGAATGTTAACTGGACTCCACTGTATTTGGATACACCATGCAATTTAAAAAAATAGAATGTCTGCAGATAAAAAAGAAAATAAGTTGACAATTTAAAAAAAAAAAAAAAAACTTTCTGTTCTGATTTACCAGCAGGATTCAAAGGAAGTGCCTGACCTCTCCAACAGTGATAGTTCAAGCAAAGTGCCTGACTCAGGGCTTCCGTTTTAGTGCGTATATGACGCATTAAAACTCAAAATCACATACTGAAAATGTAACTAAGGGGTAGTCAGACGCACTAAAATTCAGTGCATCTGCGTCCGAGACGCATTAACCTTGTGCCACCGTGCGTACCATAACAAAGGTTGGCGACAGTCGTTCTATTTTTAGGTATGAGTTGTTCGTTTAGCCGCTCGCTCAGTCGCGGCTGCGTTCATAATCGACCCGACTCCGGGGTCCGTGCCAGTAACTGAGCGGGCAAACTGTTAGTTTATGTGTGGTGTCGGCATGTTATTACAAAGTGCGCACTACATGTTGAACGCGTTACTTGCTGTGACGTCACCATACATACTATTATGGGATACGGCATCGTGCGTTTCACTTTCGATCTTAAACAAAGTTGTAAATGGCGGAGAAAAAGCAAAGGAAGCTGGAATGCTTTGGATTCTTCAACCCAGCACCGTCTGATCTTGATAATCGCTAAGAAGAAAGTTGCACTTCGACACGGCCATCTCCATGGACAGTACCAGAAATGATACACCTGGGCCGTATGTGGCACCGCCGCTGCGACGCACTTTTCAGAGTTCGTGGCTGTGCTGCGTGTATTTCCATGGCTAAAGCACGACGGCACACGAATGGCATGCGCAATGTGCACTGAGGCAAACTCAAAAAGCAAGTCCAGAAATTTTAACAGAAATACATTTGTCAGGTTTTTTTAAAATCGTGGTCGATCCATCTTCTGGTACACAGTTATTAGGCAAAAATTAGAGAAAATTCATTTTTCTCTAAAAGGTATTTTTTCAAAAAATACTTACCGATGACATGACTTTGTGGAAGTGTCTACTACTTGCTCAATTTTAGCCTAAGAACCCGTTGTGTTATCACACAACCCAGGAGGAACTCGGGGAACCCCCAGAGGGGCCGAGAGTTGTCTCCCGTTCCTGTCCTACCGTTTCCTGTCACGAGACCAACCAGTCAGATACTTCGCTCGAAGCGGCAAGCGGGGCAGGTGGGAGGGTCCTCCGAGTCATGTCATCGGTAAGTATTTTTCGAAAAAATACCTTTCAGAGAAAAATGAATTTATTTCCTCAAAAACATTACCGACGACATGACTTTGTGGAAGAATTGCGATGAGGAGGCGGGTGCCGCGTGTAAAACCCCCGAAGGGTAAAACGGGGCCGTCCTCCCTGTCGCAAAACTCCCGACAATTTTAGCGAAGTGCATACCTACGGCGCCCGTGGCGCCGGGAGGGAGTGTTGCGCCGCGGCGATGTCCCCCACCAGAGCGAGATTCTCTCGCTGGCCTGCCAGGTCCCTGAGGTAGAAGTGGGCGAAGGTCGATTCAGTCTTCCAGCCCACGGCTGCCACGATGTCTTTGACAGCGCAGTTTCAATCAAACGCGACGCTCGTGGCCATGGCTCGTACCTCATGTGCGCGTATGTTAAGCCTCTTAGCTCCCTGAGGGGAGAGGTCCTGATAGGCGGACCGTATGACCCAGCGGAGCCAGGAAGAGATCGTCTGGGCCGTAATGTCATTCCTGCTGAATCTCAAAGGTAGGAAGAGGCGCGAACGTCCTCTCCGGAGGGCTTTAGATCGGCGAAGGTAAACCCAAAGGGCGTGCACGGGATCCTGTTGCCTGGTCTCCTGGGACAAGTTATTGCTTTTTAGTGGCCATAAGGTGATCACCTGAGGCGCGGTCAGAGGACCTGTTCTTGGCAAGGAAGGCAGGGTCCGTGAGTAGTTGGACGGAACCGTCCGCTCGGAACTGTAGGCAGGTAGGGCTTGCCGAAAGCGCGTGTAGCTCACTAACCCGGGAGGCGGTAGCAAGGGCCAGCAGGAAGCACGTCTTGCGTGTCACGTCTGCGAAGCGGGCCAAAGGTAAGGGTTCGAATCGGGCGGAATTCAACCACGTCATTACCCAGGGTAGGTCCCATCGAGGGAGGAGTGAGCGGGGGACTGGGCACTGGATGCCGAAGTGTCCCATAAGGTCGGCTAGGTCTTTGCAGGCGCCCAGGTCTGGGTGGCCAAGATGTCGATACGTGTCGGCAATCATGGAAAGGTATCCCCTGATGGTGATGGGGGCCAAGCCTTGGACTCGAAAGAGCCAGAGGAAAAAGTCTGCGAGCTGAGGATTCGTCAGTTCCGTGGGGGCAAGGTCGTGGTCGCTGCACCAGGAACACAGGACTCGCCACTTTCCCTCGTAGACTCGAATGGTCGAGGGTCTGCGGGCAGAAGCGATCGCCTCCACTGCTGCACTCGAGAAGCCTCTAGCGAAGAGGGCTTGCCGCACAACCTCCAGGCGTGAAGGAGGAGCCGCTCCGGGCAAGGGTGGAACAACGGCTGGCGAGGTTGCTTGAGCATGGTGCGCGGGGTGGGAAGCAGCAGAAGGGGGGGGGGGGCCGTGGCCAGGCCGAGGCAGGGGAGCGTCCAGCGAGGGGCTGCCGAGGAGACGAGGGCCGGTGACGAGAGGAGCGAGGAGAGCGCGCCGAACGACGGGAAGGCGAGCGAGACGGGGCACGCAAAGAGGAGGGCCGGGGGGAGCGGTGGCGATCCCAGCGGGAGGAATGGTCCTTCCGAGAGCGCTCGAGTGGCGAGCGAGAGCGTCTAGAGCTGGTGGTGGAACGGGCGTAGTCGGGGGCGTGACTGCGTCACGAACGCTGTGGCTGACGCCTCTGCTGGCCGGGCTCAGTGAGGCGGGCGCTGTGCCGGCAAGGAGACCCCCCGGAGGGGTCAGCGGGCTTATCGGGAAGAGACAGGGGAGGACGGGCCGTCAACGTGAGACGGCTCGAGGCACACTGCTGCAGGCCGGGCTCAGCGAGGCGGGCGCTCTGCCGGCATTCAGATCCTCCGGAAGGATCAGCGGGCGTGGCAGCAGTGGCAGTCCTCTGGTCAGCAGTAACAGTAAACACCCGAGAGTTCCGTTCCATGAGGCTAGGACGGGAAGTGGCGGTCGCTACGATAGGGGCGGCAGGGGAAGATACCGGTGCCGGGCGGAAGGCAGCTGGCTGTGGTCGCTCGTGCCGGTAAAAACTCCAGAGGTGAGACCACCGTAACTCCGGCCAGGACGCGCAGACATCACAAAGGCGGTCCGAGGAGCAGCCAGCACAAGGGAGGCAGACCACATGGTCATCCGTCGGCCACTGGAAGTCGCCACAACGGGAGCACATAAGAACCTGGGCGCTGCAACATACAAAAGTCATGCTAGGACTGCGAGGCCGGGAGGGTTATCACCGGCAAAGGCGGCGTGACAGCTACCCGACTGAACAGAGACTACACGCTCCGGGAGCCGACGGGCCTTTAAGCCAGGCGAAGAGGAGCGTTGGAGCAAAAGGGCACTAAATAGGCCTAACCACACAGTCGGCGTGGCTTTAAGAGGCAAACAGTCTACTCATAAGCTAACGAGGCAAAAAGGAGCGGGCAGAAAAAAACCCGCGGGAGACCCGCATGTCTACTCTGTTCACTAAGGCCTCAGTAAAGAGAGCTCGACAGCTAGCCCACTAGCCGTAACCCAAAACGAAAGCCCGAAAACCGGCCGGCGCTCGGCCCGCCCGAGGGCCAGCCGAGGGCAGCTACCGCTACCTTACCTCCGAGACGAAGCGGGAACGGGGGAAGGGGCCTCCATACATCCGTCACAGCACCGGAGGGGAGCAGCGAAAAGCAGCGGCGGGAGGCAGTAGCAGGTGGCGAGAAGAAAGGCTGGAGCGCTAGAAGGTCTAGAAGCGGAGGCTGAGCACACGAGAGGGGGCGGCAACAAGCGTCTGCGAAGAAGACCGTGAAGGTACAGACCGGGAGCAAGGCAAAACGCATCTACTCTGCGCGAGCGAAGTAGCAAGACTGGTTGGTCTCGTGACGGGAACCGGTAGGGCAGGAACGGGAGACAACTCTCGGCCCCTATGGGGGTTCCCCGAGTGCCTCCCGGGTTGTGTGATAACACAACGGGTTCTTAGGCTAAAATTGAGCAAGTAGTAGACACTTCCACAAAGTCATGTCAACAGTAATGTTTTTGAGGAAATAACGTTTTTCTGAGTGGTTAATTTAAAATAAACTTTTATGTACATCAGTTCACACACACACACACACACACACACACACACACACACACACACACACACACACACACACACACACACACACACACACACACACACACACGCACAGAGAGAGAGAGAGAGAGAGTTTAGACAAGTCACACTTCGGTTGTCAATCTGCCACATTCAGCAGAAAACGCTATATTCTCCGTTACAATACATTATCAAACGATCATAAAAATAAATAGATATATGTTTTTCTGTGTGTGAGAGAGAGCGAGGGCGACAGGATTTTGCGCGATAGCTCACCAGTTAAAGAATCAGTATATCACGGAAAGGACACACACACTGTCACGACACATTTAGAGGAGAGAGCGAAATGAGTTAATTTATTTTAAGGAACATACAGATGATGCAGTTTTTCTTAAATAAATCTGCGGACCCTCTATAATGCTCAGATGGGGGTCTGTGTACCCTCTAAAATTTATACCTGGGGGTCTACAGACCCTTTAAACTGTTGTGAAAACGGAAGCCCTGCTGACTGGTCTTGCACCTAATGACTATGTAGCAGTTGACCATGATAATTCAAGAGTAGTGCCAGATTAGCTTGGTGCCATCAGGCATTACCCTTGAATTAGCATGGTCAATCTATCTCTAGCATTACCCTTGAATTAGCAGGGTCAATCTAGCTCCTGCTGCAGTGCTAAATAGATTGATTATTATTAGCAAATACTATGTCTGTTGCTTGTGTTGTGCTGCCATGGGATTTAATGGGTTAATCCAGACAAGGTGTCTACCAAGTGTGCAAATACAAAGAAAATCTCAACCCAACAAAGAAAGACACATGCACAGAGAAGAAAAGTAGAACACAGTTGTGTTCTTGTCCTTTCTAAGCGTGTTTCTTTCTTCTTTGGATTTAATTCCTTCTGAAACTTACGTTCCCATACAGGCCTCCTTTGCCGAGCAGAAGGCCCATGTTCTTTGTATCCTCCCAGATGGAGCTCATGACCTCCGCTGTGACAGGCTTCCTGGACGCCTGCATACAGCAAAGAAAAACAAGAAAGGCAAAGCCCTTATAGCTCACATGTTTGACCGATCCACACGTCTGACAATAAGTAAAGGGATGGCAGCTTCTGCACTAACAAAATCCATGTTTTCTCAAAATGTAATCAGTTTTCACACATCTGTGAAACCCCCTTGACCTTTGCAATGAGTTGACTAAATTAGGATACATAGGAAGGTCTTATCTTCATCTACCTTCGTGCCAAATTTGATTGAAAAGTTTGCAAAAAATGTTGATAAAAACTACAATTATTGGCATTTTGTACACATTTGTCAACCTCTTGTGACCCCTTATGGATCACATGTATGACCGATCCACACGTCTGACAATAAGTAAAGGGAAGGAGGTATGGCGGCCGCAGAAGTCCCCCAAGTAGGGCTCATGGGGGCAATGCCCCCTGGGAAGAAAACAAAAGGCAATTTTTGGGAACCCAGAATTCTGGATGTAGCCGGAAAAGTCCCATCCATAAATTAGTATGCATATCTAGGTCTTACTATCAGGTATCTCTGTAGCAGGTTTGGAGTTGTGAATGGTAATTTGAGAAAAACATTTCTTGTTAAAATATGGCTATTTTTTACCTATTTCCTGCGCTCTTGTGACCCCTTGACCTTTCTGAAGGGTCATCCAAATTAGTATGCATAGATAGGTCTTACCATCAGGTATCTCTGTAACACGTTTGGGTTTGAAGTTGTGAATAGTATTTTAGAAAAAAAAATCTTTTGTAAAATAATGGCTATTTTGGACCTATTTCCTGAGCTCGTGACCTTTGACCTTTCCGATTGATCAACCAAATTAGTGTGCGCATAAAGGTCTTACCATCAGGTATATTAGCACCAAGTTTGAAGTTGTGAATAGTATTTGAGAAAAAATTAATTTTGTCCAAAAACAGCTATTTTTTTTTATATATTTCCTGATCCCCTGTGACTCTTTGTGAGAGGTCACTTAAACTGGTATGTTTAGAAAGGTCTTGCCACAAGGTATCCTTGGGCCAAGTTTGAAAACTGTAGCTTGAATAGTCTCCGGGAAAATGCCAATGTTAAAGTTTACCATGGACGACAGTGGATGGACAACAGACGGACGACCACTAGCTCATAACATAGACTCAATTTTGCTTCGCACGTGAGCCAAAAAACACTCAACCCTGACATGCACACCTTAACAGGATGTGGATCGATCATGACAGAGGATGGTGCCAGAATAGCTTGGCGCCAACAGGCGCCAAGCTATTTTGGCACCACCCTCTGTCATGTTCAATCTGTTTTTGGTAATGCAGTTTTCAGAGGACAACTAACAATTCTGGGAATTTTCACTATAGACACGATGAAGTAAAACAAATGCAAACAGTTGTTCCCTGTCTCAGACTTTCCGTTAAGATCTAAAATCGTCCATCATGGGGATGAACAGCCTGACAAAAGATATGTCCCAGGTGCTCTACAGTCTGTCATGTACTTAAAATACATCAGGGTTAGGTTTATTTGTTCTCAAGATTTGTGCATCACAGAGATGGTCGGCCTTCCATTTTTCCAGCCCGGTCAAAATTTGTCCGTTAATACAGAAAATTTTCTGTTAAAGGAAAGCCTACCGTCTTACGTTATGCATTATCAGCTTTGGAAAGCTTGTATAACAATTATACAATTTCCCCAAGATATCTGCCCCACGAGCCTTGCTGACCTTGTCCTGAACGAGCTCAACCCCGATCATCAGCCCTTTGCCGCGCACATCACCAACAATCTCGTACTCATCCCTCAACTTGAGGAGCTCCTGCAGAAAGTATGTTCCCACCTCATGCGAGTTCTCTTGCAGCCGGTCCTCTTTGATCACCTGAACAGGAAAAACCACATCATGGCAACATCGGCTAAAGAAAGCTAGTAAAGTCTCCCACCATCGTGTTGTTGTGTTGGGTGTTTTTACATCATACGGAAAAATAAAAAGGGAATAAAACGCGTCTGTGTACAGTATGTTAATTAATGTGCGTTTCACATGAGCCTGCATGTTGGCTTTAGCTTGCCACGGTGCTCCGAGCAAATCTTCAGTTTGTTTAAAGTGTCCACATTCATGACAGGAACATGACAGGAAAATTAAAGATAGAACACTGATGTTTCGCCCCTGCCCTCATCTAAACACACACACACACACACACACACACACACACACACACACACACACACACACACACACACACACACACACACACACCTATGCTCCCCTTAACCCATTTAGCTACTTTGCGCTACAGCAGGATCGACCATGCTAATTCAAGGGTAGTGCCAGATTAGCTTGTCGCCTGATGGCACTACCCTTAAATTAGCATGGTCGATCCATCTCCTGCAACTGGTACACAATGACAACACAATCTTGAAAGTGTGGCCTTGGGGCCAAATGGGTTAACACCATTCCAGATGGGACAGTGCTCACATCCAAGACTGCTGATCCTACAGCCGATGCGACAGGATTGCCACCAAATGTGTTGAAGTGCAGTGCCTTGCTCATGACGGCTGAAATTTCGGGGGTGGTGACCACTGCGGCCAGGGGGAACCCGTTGCCCATGCCTTTGGCCATCGTCACTGGAAACAAAGGAACAATTTTTTTTTTTAATCCAGACCAACAGTGTATGTAAAACTGTCAAGCATGCAAAATGCATGGAAATAAAAAAAAGAAGAAAGAAACAAGTTATGACACATATATTTACATTAAACTATTTGGCCTCCACGTTACTCCTCCGCCTCTGTCTTCCCAGTTGGTAGTACAAAGTGCCAAGCAACAAAAACAGACCAGTAGAAAGACAGACCAGTCAGCAGATACCGGCCTGCCTCAAATAACCCCCCCCCCCCCCCCCCCCCAATAAGCGCACCTACCGTGACGCATTAAACTCTGATGTAACACAAGCCAAACCAAAACCTACTGCTAGCGACCTGACCGCTACGATCAGCTCAGCCCCACCCCCCGCAAAGAGCCCTCCATCTGGAGGAGGCCCTATTCATAGGCTACTGCAATTTGATACCCAGGGTCAAAACGCTAACGTACAGGACCCAGTGATCATCCTCTCGCCTGAAAAAGCTAGAGACAACCTAAAAGCGCACATGATAGCAGATATACAACGAAACATGCAAGTCTTTATCTCCGCCGTCCCTCGAGGAGACTTTCACGAAATCCTTCAGGCTATATTCCAGTTTAACCAACTAGTTATGACTATAATTATGTCACTACGTAAACAAACTCCATCATCCTCGACGGAACCTATGTAGACAACATTGTCTACACAACAAAAACCCATTCTCCCCCTTCCTCCAAACTGGATTCCCCTCCAGCTCAAAAGGTTATTCCAACGCAGAGAAACCCCCACCAAGCAATAAAATAATGCAATGGAATTGCAGGTCTATAAACTCAAACTTACCACAATTAATAAATTTTCTGAATACCGCAAATCCAGATATAATTTGTCTGCAATCCCCACTCACCACCAAAATCAAACTTCCGCAGTTAAACGGCTATCACTATCCTCCTATAACAGAAGCGAATAAGTACCCACACGACAAAATTTATACCGTCACTTATATAACACACAGGAATAACACACGAGTCCCTCAATTCTCCTGCCCCCTACACCCTACTCAACCGATATACAGTAATTACATTAAAGTTAAATTCCCCTACTCAAATAAAGAAGTTAAAATAATAAATACTTATGCCCCCAAATCACTCGACCCCAATGGGCTCGAGTGGTTGGAAGGCCTTCAGGGGGATGGATGGATAGTCCTGGGCGACTTGAATATCCACCACCCACTATGGCATCCCGACCCGCAAAGTAAATCAAAACAAGCAAAATCGCAAGCGCAGTCCATTTTAAAATCAAATTTACTTATTGCAAATACAGGACATTTCACCCGAATTCCTGATCGACCCACCCATGCGCCTACAGCTGTTGATTTAACTATGATCTCGCCAAATCTTTTTCCGGAATCCACCGGGACAGTGGAAGACGACTCTCTAGATAGTGATCACCTTCCAATCACCATACATCTCGACGCAGTAAACCCGATCCCCCCACCCACCCCCCCCACCCCAACAGACTCACAAACTAAAGGTAAATTCTTATACGATAAAGCAGACTGGCCCCTCTACCAAAAGTTAATTCAAAATAATATTAATAAGATAGACTACTCAGATATAAATACATTCTGCACAAGTCTTACCAAGTTAATTATTACTGCCGCTGAAAACTCTATCCCTCGT